>JASFAT010002348.1:547500-829982 GCA_031353405.1 Baronia brevicornis
TGTATATATAGCATTATTTGTTTGTGTCAATGTTATTTTAACATAGATTTTGATTGACGGGTGCCCTACGAACCTCGCGCCTGTTTTATTATCAACCAACTTATACAAAGTCCTTGATTTGAAACCAATTGTCATAAATTAAAATTGTAAATTAGAACGACGGGGAAAAGTTGCCAACTGTTTATTAATTCCGATCCAAACGATCCAAGCAAACGACACCGAAACTACTGGGTACAAAATTAAATTAGGCAAAGTCGACAAACTTGGTAAGAAATCGTAAATCATAAGGTTCGGATATTACTTTCGTAAATTGAATGTCTACTAGTGATGTGCATTACCAAACTTCGTTCGATGTACCTAGTTTCGATTGTGTGGTATTAGCATATTTTTTTCTTTATTAATAAATCAGGACTTAAATAATTTCTTTAAAAAAATATTGAGAAAACCCACGAGGCACTTTTATGCCCATTAGATTTCGTGTCGAAAAAGCCATCGAACACACGTTCACAATTTATCGACACGTAATTACAGGAGCTTCATTGTAATCCTCGGCGTTTTTCGATCGTATGTGGTAGCGAAATTTCTCATTTCAAATAACTCCCGTAAGAGGATCTATATGCATAGTTGCACCTTGTCATAACTCTCTCAAAAACTTTGAGCTAGTGTAAAAGACGGACTGTCAGTGTCCGCGTTTCGGCATCGTAAGAGAGTACAGATAGAACGTATTAGTCGAAGACTTTTGTCTTCAGGATTTAAATTACAAAGAAATTTAATTTTTTAAATTAGAAGAAGAATTAAATTACAAAATTCGAAGAAGTTTCCTTAAACCATGGTTTTATAAATTGTATTCTATATAATTGTTTAATTTTTTTATGACAATAAATTGTAACTATTATACAAGTTTCAAGTAACATATAAAATCAAATATATTGATATGTTCTAGTCAGCTTGTAACGTTACTTCTTGATAAAATGGTGGCCAATCTACCAAAATCTTCTATGGACTTTTTATGATACCCGACATACGTATTTATTTCTTATTATTTTACTTATACATCTTAATCTAACTATATTGTACAAAAACCACCACAATTAAACAATATAACTTATAATAACATAAGATTATAAAAATAAAAACATGGCGTAAGTTGGCGGGCTAAACGTAGTTTATCTGAAAAAGCAAAACGAACTCCAAACTTTTTTATCCATTTTTTAATTAAAAAGCAATAAACATAGAACAGTCCATAGCATAAGATTGTGAAAACAAAATAAAAACACAATGCCACTGATGCAAGTTGGCGGGAAAAGTCCTAATTAATAATAACAAAATAATAATTTCTTTTAAATCTAAACCACTATAGGGAACATCACTATTTTTTCTCATCACCACGCTATCTGTCATAGTCAATATGGAAATTAATAATTTCCGAACTCGATTAAAACATTTCGCGATACTCGGATCATATTCCGAGAAAATCCATTGGAATTCGTCGAATACGTTTTAAAATACGAGCAAAGTTTCCGGCAGAGGCAATCACGGACTGCGGCCAATACGGTATGGGTAACGAGAAAACTTACCACGTACAACTTTCCACTTATCCATTTGGTTTCCGGATGTGCGACGGACTTTTCCCCGCGTACCGCTTGATATCAACGGCACATGCACTTCCGTCTTTTTGTTTCGCATCGGATGATTTTCACAATTTGTTGCAGCGGACTTTTGCAACTGTCCATTGTTTCGTTTTGAATTGCAAAAAATTTTGCATTCAAAGCCTTCTTTGTTTTATTGAGTCATTTCACAAAGATTTCAAATACATCCATATTATCACGCTTGTTCACGTAAGGATAGGCAGAGACTACATTTCTCCATCTGTTACGATCTCGGCATACTTTCGTCTCTTCATCTACACTCATCACTCTTTTCATACAAGCTCGCCGGTTAAAGGTACTATTGACCTGGCCTCTCGATCAAGGTATGTTCTGCTAAGTCTACCCCTAACGACCCTTCCATCCACATCCGCAAACATTTTTTCTTACATTCCTCGCTTATTTAAAATAGGAATGGATTTATTAATATTTTAAAAAGTATAAAAGAAAATCACTCTTTTATTGTTTTTGATAAATTTACTAATTCGACATTACGAATTCTGATAGATAGGCCGATGATACATGATGTTGTATATGTTATCTGTATGTTGTATACGTAGAGTGTAGGGGATGGGTATTTCACAATAAAGCAATTTTGTGACGGACTCTCGTGTACCACTGGTCACAACATGGTGGTGGTGGATAATAAAAATACTGATTGAAATGGGAAAATCCAGTGGGAACGCCATTGAAACACCCACCACATATACATAACATATACAGGATGTCCCAGAACTTTATTTTAAATGAACAAAAATAATAAAAAATAATCACAATAACCGAAAAATGGTTACAGTTTAACCTAATTTCTAGGTTTGTCTTAAATACCCATAATTTTCAAACTGCATGGGATAGATTTTTTTACTGATTTTTCTAATGATGGTTACAATCAATCCTGTCACCCCGTTTCGGCTTGATGTTGAGTTTTGGGACATTCTGTATAACACATGGGTTGTGAGAAATAAACGTTTATAGATATTCCTTTACATTACAAACTTCCAAATATTGCATAACATTATACATTATACTAACCAATTTGCAAATACTTCGGGAGTTATTCCGCAAAATAGTTTTAGAAGTTCGTGATAAATATCGCCCCCGTTTCCATGCAAAATTTCGTTTGCCGATAGGTACACTTCGGGATGCGCTTTAAAATATGATATAAGTTTTCAACTTACAATCACAACTATGCGAATATGGTACGGTGAATATGTGGGAAGGGAGCTTGCATTTTCACTAACCAATTCTGTTACCAGTCTTACATTTTTAAACTGGATTTTGGTGAATTTCGACCCGGAATGGTATGCGAAACATGGCGGTCGCCTGTATGTTCCTTTTTTTTCGGCCGATGTTACTGGCCAGTTTTAAATTCGGTCTTTTAGTGCGTTTCAAAAAAGGAAAAACTTATTTAATACATTTAATTGCATGCAAAGAAACGGCTCGCTCCTGATTCACACGTAAAAAATATGAGGATAAGTTTTAAGAGTATGTCTTGATCAAATCATCTATGATAGTTATTATTTTCTAATAATACTACTTAAATAATTTACGATTGAAATATTAAGAAAAAACATGTACGTATATTCAGTATTGAAAATATGTATATTTAGAGATACTATACTAAAATGATAATTAATAAATTATAATTTTACACCAATATATACAGATTTTAACATCATACACAGTGTAGGGGCATTGCAAAGCCTAATTTCTTCTATATATTTTCTGGCGAAAATAAAAATAATTTTTAATTTCTTTTCTAATTTCTTTTCTTAGTTAGCTAATTTCTTAGAATAGCTAATTTCTTTTCTTTTCTTTGATGGCAATTAGTTATAACTATAATGCCGGTGTCAATCAAAATACAATAATATCCAATCTCTTGAAATGTAACAAGTCAGCTTATCATGTTACGTATTGATAAAATTGTGGCTATTTTACCAAAACCTTCTATGGACTTTTTCAGTCAACTTAAAAAGCTACGATACACGCATTTATTTCATATCACTACAGTTATATGCATTAATCAAACTATATTGCATAATACGCCGCGACAATTAGACAATATAACTGATAATTAAATACGGTTATAGAAATGAAATAATAACACAACGTCACTGATGTAAGTTGGCGGGAATTTATGACAACGAAACTTACAACAAGAAAGAAAGAAAACAAATTTACTCGTATACTGCTGCCAGCTTCATATAGGATTTCTTAACTGCCAGCAATACACAATGACAAAGAAAAAATTACAAATCTTCATATAAATAAAAAAACTAGGAACAATTAATATTATTTTATATCAAAACTTTATGTCATCATTAAATTTCTTGCTTACAATAAAATTTTAATCAAAGACTATTACGGGAACTGGAAGATTTCCGATGCAACCAAATCTATTTTTTTTTTAACTTTACTCTCAAGTAGAAGTTAGAGCGGAAAAGTTTCGATATAATGAAGGATTGTCTCCAAGTTTACTATGCAAGGATGCGGTTGTGTGAGTCACAGTAATTCTCTGCCTTATTTTGCTCTAGAACAAATAATGGTCTTAATAATTTAGTTTCAAAAACTTTGAACTGCTATAGAAGATAAAGTTTACTCTGATGAATGAATGCAAAGAATGTTTGTGAAGGCATTAAATAGATAGAAAAGATCCTTACATTTCTTTCTTCTCGGGTATCGTGTTGCAACTAAGGAAGAAAATGACTAGTAGTATGATTATACATAGTATAGTATGATTAGTAGTATCTTAATAATAAAAACCCCTAGGAATCCCCAATTCATCCGCCTAGAGTGGGGATTAAAGCAAAATCACTTAATATTGAGACGTGGCATAAAACAAGCGTGTCGCTTTATGGAGAGCGAATAACACCAAACAGATGTCGACAATACTGTAAGCGCTGTGCCTCGCCGCTCTTTCAAGCATGTTGGCTTATTTTGGAAATTTCAAATGTTGGATCGGTCTGGACTACCAAAAGGTAGGAAAGAGATAGAGCAAAGTCCACTTCGCTCTATCTCTTTCCTCCCTTTTCCGCCTCAACGATCTTCTTCCAAGAAGATCGTTGAGGCGGCCAAGACCCACAAAGGGGATGTAGCGCCGCAGAAATTAAGTAAGCTGTATCGTATATAGTAGCTGATCAGCTGTAAGGGTGGTATCTGGATAAAACAACTACTATATTCACCCTACACGTACTAGATCGCCATTCATCCAAATGATAGTGATGAAATTTTTATTTACGGTGATTGTAGGATAGAGATTCCGACAATAGAAATTAGTCGTAATATTTCCTCGGAACTATTCGGGGTAATAGCGTAAAATACGCTAAGAGGTGAGACATCTTTCTGCAGTAACAAAAATCTAGCCATTTTAGGTTAAATTTATTAAAGGTTTCCCCTTGAAACTTGAAGTTATTTCAAATTTCGTGTTAAAACAAAAGACAGCTTCACAATAGGAGCGCATCGAGTTTCTCTATTTTTGACCCACGAACGCCGGGGTCATTGTTTTGTTCTCTGCCAACGGAGAATTTTTACTTTTTAACAATAGTAAAATCACATTACGATATGGACGTTCCGACTCGACCAAAGAAGTTTTTTTTATATTATCACATATACATCTATTAATAAGTGATCGATGCAGCCCATAGATATTCGTATCTCATAGCGTAGCCGACTTTTTGTAAACACACGCTCGTCTCTTGAATGCCCTACGTAGTATTTACGTAGGAACACCACAGGTGGTAAATCGTTCCAAATATGCACAATTCGTGGTAGAAAACTACGTCTAAATCACAGAGTGATGGACGGCCAGCCATCCAA
Source organism: Baronia brevicornis (assembly GCA_031353405.1). Taxonomy (NCBI): domain Eukaryota; kingdom Metazoa; phylum Arthropoda; class Insecta; order Lepidoptera; family Papilionidae; genus Baronia; species Baronia brevicornis. Next base: position 552,963 of record JASFAT010002348.1, read on the forward strand.
AATAATATATATATATATATATATATATATATATATATATATATATATATATATATATATATATATATATATATATATATATATATATACGTATAATCTGTTAAAAGCAGATAGAGATCTGTGGTCTCTACCTAACACTACGGGAAACAGGCGTGACGATATTTATGTAGATAAACTTCTACCAAATGTTTATTACCTAATTTACCATTTTTCCCGAACTTTTTTCAACGCACCACCACTCTGTGGGACCAGTTACCACCAGCGGTGTTTCCAAACCGATTCGACATTGGAACCTTTAAAACAAGCCTACACATTTCTTAAACGCCGGTAATGCTTCTGCAATAACTATGGCACTGCGGATATCTATGGGCGGCGTTGATTGCTTTCCATCAGGTGATACGCCTGCTCATTTGTCTTCCTATTATAATTCTTGATAATCACTTCAACTAGGCTTAGTTGGATTGGTTAATATGAACTTTAGTATAATTAAAAACATTGCTAGTCGAATTAAAAAAAAATATATTATCATACATTTCCTTCAAGACAAAAGTCTTCGACCAGTGTGTCAGACCTGTACTCTTTTACGGCGCCGAAACGTGGACGCTGACAGTCCGTCTGCTTCACAAGCTCAGAGAACTATGGAGAAAGCTATGCTCGGAGTTTCTCTGGTAGATATGATTCGGAATGAAGAAATCAGCTAGAGAACTAAAGTCAGCGATATAGCCTTTTGAATTAGCAAACTAAAGCGGCAATGAGCTGGTCACGTATGTCGGAGATTCGACAATCGTTGGAGCAGACGAGTGCTGGAGTGGAGTAACTCGGTAAACGTAGTGTGGGACGCCCCCCACCTAGATGGTGCGACGATCTACGCAGGGCGACTGGCAGAAACTGGATGCGTGAAACCGAAGATCGGGCAATGGACTGCCGCAGGCTATTGATAATAATGACATTTTCTTCATAGCTCGCCCATCTCCACCGAGAAACTGCACGGCTAACAGAGTGGTGAAAAATGGCGAAGCATATTTGTCAGTGAGGTGCGCAGCAGGATACGATGGAGGGCTCGTTCAGCATTTCACATTAGAAGCTATAGCTGATGTCGGGAGGACGCTACTTAACACAACTGCTGGAGGTTCAGGTAAAAATAACATAGAGTACGGTAAGATATATTGCTTGTCTAGTTCTGTGTCCAATATTAACACATTGACATTAAGAGTGACACATATATTTTGAACAACCTCATGAGTAGACGAATGCTAGAATGGAGACCGCGTCTTTGGAAACATAGTGTGGGATGACCCCTGACTAGATGGCACGACGATTTGCGTAGGGCGCCTGACAGAGACTGAATACCCTTTCTTCAAGGAGACCCATCTCCACCAGCGGGCTACTATTTTGGAACAGGTAAAAACAACGACGACTAATGAGGCCCTTCTCCTGTGGAATCAATGGTCGCGGGTTCAATCCCCGCATCGGAATAAATATATCTATGGTTTACAAATATTTATTTCAAGTCTGGTAACCTCGCCAATCCGCATTGGACCAAGAGTGATGGCTTAACATCCGTTCCTCCAGAAATGGAGAGGCCCGTGCTCAGCACTGGGACATATATGGGCTATTAAAAAAAATATAACTAAAAATATGGAACTGGTATTTCTAAACCGTAAAAAAAGATACTGAACCATGTCACACCGAATCGACCTCGCTAAACACGGAACATGCGGATCTACTTTATTCTAGCTTATGAAAGTAAGCTTTGTAGAAAAGAGATAGCATTTGTTACCCTTCACAAAACATCAAGAGTAGAGACTCTAGTTTAGCTTATTAAAGTTAACTTTGTTGGGAAGAAATAGCAGACAACCACAGGACTTGCTATAGAACTGTGGCTTCTACTTAAACTATGATACAATATGACAGGCTGTTATTTTGGAACAGGTCACCGGAACTGTTATTTTACTGAAACAAGAACAAGTGCAACAGCTTTCTTATTTTACCTGTTAATACCTATCTCATAGTTGACATGACCTTGATGTCTGACCTTCATGACTGTTTTTAAAATTTTAGACCAAGGATCCAATAATAAAGATACACTAATATTTTCCTCCAACAAAAATTGGTTAGAGTGAGATAAATATTATAGAATCTTTGCAGTATACAGAACAAAATTATTTTTATTTCCCCCTTAGATCAAATAGTCTGGTTAAACATCAGCATGTCAGACTTGGACAGTCTGACGGAAGATGAAATCCTAGCAGTAGTCGCGCGGAACAGCAAAGGCCCATCAGATCCAGTCATATTACGGGAGCTTGTTTACAGGGACGCTGCTAAGAGGACTGGTAAGTCTACAGAATATACATATAGATACATATCGTCACGCCTGTCTCCCGTAGGAGTAGGCAGAGACCACAAATCCCCATCTGCTACGATCTTAGCATACTTTCATTGCTTCCTCCAAACTTATCGCTCTCCTCATGCAAGTCCGAAAGTTAAGGGTACTCTTGACCTGGCCTTTCTTAAAAACTTCGGCAATTTGTTCAAGATATGTTTTCCTTGGTCTTTCTCTACCGACTCTTCCATCCACATCAGCAACGTTTATTCATCAACATTTATTAACGCATCGTTTTATTATTCATACGCTATTTGGATCTATTTTTTACATTTTATGTTTGTATGTTATGGTCTTACGTTATACAAATACGTTTAATAAATAGATAATTTAATAAATGTACCTATACCTGCATGCAAGTATGTAAGGGTGGCGTAGTGTATAAAACAAGTTGAGAACCTGTAACGGAAGGTTACATGTTCTAATTATGTAATTTTAGTTAGTTTAAAAATAAGTTAAAATATTAGTATTAGTACACTATTCCGTATTCAAATTTAAATACTTATTCTAATATTAGAATTAATAAATTACTATAACAAAAACACGATCTGCCATCGAACATTTTTTGCTTGTCATACGTTAAGTGTTCAAAGCAACGCGGTGACAGATTGAAGGAATTTGAGAAGGAATTTGTAAACTCAAGTAGGTGTAGGTGCGGCGCTCGCGCCTTCGTGCTATTTCGGCCTTATTCGTGTACCGCTCGGGTTTTTTTATGGAAGTTACTGACGGGTGCCGAGGATCGACACCACCTCAGTGAGGGTTCGTCCGTTATGGAAATATCAACGGGAACCGTCACGTCTCTTAAGAGCGCCCTCGCTCAGTATTTATTTTAAAAAGTGCAGGAATCAAACCCCGTTTTAGGGTAAGTTTTGAATAGCACATGTGTGTTTAATTTTTATTTTGTAATTCCGTTCTGGTTTTAATCCACCACGACAATCTCGACATAATGCTTTCCACGAGTTGTCGCTGGTTAACCAGAACGGAAGTTGATAGGCCAAGTCGTAATCGATGGGTATCTGTCACTTCCAGGGTTTCACCTGCACATTTTACCTGCGGGGTTGATTCCACCTGCGGTAATGATTCTACTGCGGTGCACAATGTAATGGAGGGTGTCACCTGCGATCCAGGGTGCCACCTGCCCTCCGCCAGTATGTTACCTGCGGTGCAAATGTAATGGCAGGGTTCTACCTGCGGTTTATTTCTTTGAGTGCTAGCTAGCTCAGGGATCGACATTTAGGTGTCTCAGCGCATCCTTTACAATCGCTGAGGGCAAACCGCTGTCAACTTGCAGGGTTCTACCTGCGGTTTTCTTTTTTGAGCGCAAGCTAGCTCAGGGGAGTGTTAGTCCGCTTACGTGGCAAAATCAGATCGGCCGTTTACCCACGACCTACAAATTTGTGTCTCACCTACTTGATTCTTTTTTTCTTATTTTTATGTAATAAACATTTCTTTTTACTGATAACACTCTGGTTTTATTTGCAAAACCCAGGTAGGTGTTGCAAACCGCTGGACTGGTTTATCGCAAACGACAGGTTGGCCAACATAAAATATCTTATTATTCATTCAGCGTATTGTTCTTATTGAGTTTATTTGTCTACAGAGACCACGGAGAACTCGGTATCCCGGTTCCCGGCCGCGGCGGCTCTGGCTGCCCTGGCTGCTGTCCTCACTGCCATCGCTGCAATAGTTGCGCTCGTCTTGCGCAAGTAATTTCTGATACCTCTATATAATCCAATAGGATAAAAATAGCAGACTAAGATTCTGGTAGCAGAATGAGATACACGTAATAAAAAACTTTTACGAAGAAAGAAGTGCGGGCGGCAGGCACGGTCTGAGACATAAATTCGGTTACTATTTGTCTTCGCGTAATAAAATAACAAACGTACCAAACATATTATTATATGTTTATACATTGTACATAAAATATATACCAGCTTATATTTTTTTATGTATGATGATGGTGATTGTGATGATTTGGTTTCTACTGGGTGATTTGATCCAATTTAAAATTACTATTTTGATTTTTTTGCGTGTTTTGCGTATAGATGATCTCGGGAAGAAATTTAATTATCCTTGGACAAATATAGAAAAGAAATCGGTAACTGTTTTTATTTTTAAATATTATCTTTCTACATAACAGAACCAAATTCACCGACGTGGTGTTTCGAATGTAAAAAAAATAGAACGTCACGTTTGTCAGAGGTTCAGTAACCGCTCGAGCAGACGAGTACTGGGGTGGCAAACGCAGTTTGGGACGTCCCCCGGCTAAATGGATCTAGCTGGAACGACCAAATGAGCGGCTAGTTGGCACGATCTGCACAGGGCGGCTGTCAGAGACTGGATGCGTGAAGTATAAGATCGAGCTAGATGGGGTTTGTTAGTGGAGGCCTATGTCCAGCAGTGGACTTCCGCAGACGATTCAGGAGGATATATATATATATATACATATATATGTGTGTGTGCGTGTGTGTTTGTAGTGTATACACTAATATAAATACCAGTAAGTAAGTACACTACAAATTTAAAATTTCTCACTATGTTTATTTAATTGTATTGTATGCTGAAATACAGTTCTCGCTGTTATAACCTGACTGTAATTGCTTTGACGTCGTTGTAAATTACTGCACGTTCAACCAGGCGCGGCGAAAACGCTCCGGCGAACAAACGTCCCTCGCAAAGCGTCGTGCAAGTCGACGCGAACGGGAGGCGATATTTAATAGCCTACCCAGCGCCCGTTGACAAGCTGGAGACGAAGCCCGACATCCTCAACCCTAAGGCTGGTGAGTAAGGTACCATTTGCAACAACCGTCAACTGAAAATTGCAAGAAATCAACAAATGTCTATCTATGTTTGTTAGTACTCATCATTATATTATGAAGAAAATTTTATTTCCAGATGTACTGAACATCTTCTGTTTATTTTTTTTAATAACTAAGAAATGTTTTCTCAAAGCAGAACTTTTACCTTCAACTTACACCAGTAGCATTGTGTTTTTCTTTCATATTCATTATCTCATGTTACTATCACTTGAATTATTTAAGTCTGATCGCGTATTGTTCTTCTTCTTCTAAGAGTACCTCTCCGACTTTCGATGGTTGGCAGCCAATTCAGAACTACTCTTCTCTTTCATCGCGAGGTGCAGCAGTTCTGGAGCACTCACTATCCTGGTCCACTCCCTGATATGACATAGCCAAGACTTTCTTCTCCGACTAACTTGTCTTTTGCTCGCAATTTTTCCCATCATGGTCAGTTGCAGCAACTTGTACCTGTCATGTCTCATGATATGACCTAGAAAAGCAATTTTTCTGTGATCGTGATCTTTTCTGTGTGTGTGATGTGATTAGCTCATTGGCGAAAGAACCGCTTACAGAGTCAACGGTCGCTGGCTAGAATCTTAGACTCTGCTAATATGACTTTGATAAACGTTGTGAGTTAATGTATTGTGTCCACTAGTAGGATATATATGAGGTGAATAAAAAAAGGGGTTTTAAAATCAGGTTGAAAATTGTCACGTTAAATAAAACAAAGTGTTCATTGAATAAGAAATTTTCACTATTATCAAAAAATATTTTCGAAATTAAAAGATTCAAATTAACTGGTTTCCCATTAAATGTGTAATATTTAACATTTCAATTGCGCTCATAATAAATGTATATCACTTATTTCCACGGTTATTACGGGTACAATATCCAATCAATTAAATTGCATTTCAATTTGCACGCTATCAATGCACCGAAAATTTTTCAATAACCGACAATCCAACGAGGTATAAATTGGTGCATAACTTAATTGAAGGACAGCTAGTAAAACATTAAATTTAAATTTAATTTAAATTTCTCATACATACATATTGTCGCCTATCTCCCGTAGGGGTAGGCAGAGACCACAGATCTCCATCTTCTAGGATCTCGGCATACTTTCCTTGCTTCTTCCACACTCATTGCTCTCCTCAAGCAAGCCCGCCGGTTAAGGGTACTCTTGACCTGGCCTTTCTTAAAAACTTAAATTTTTATACAACCATAAAATTTTTCTTCGACACACGTACCCAGCTTCCACTTAAGTCTGCTAACATGAAGAGCTATGTCGGTGACTCTGGTAGACGAGTGCTGGAGTAGAAACCACGTCTTTAAAACTTGGAGCATTTTTATGGAATAGGGAGGCAAGCGTCTAAGTGCGTCGCCTTATGGAAAACATATAACGTCGTCCATAAACATTTGCAACACCAGAGACAGCACAAATGGGTTGCTGGCCTTGAGAATATGAGTAGACATGTTTTTTTAAAGATTTCAATGTCGTCCCATAGAGTGGTGGTGCGTGAAATGAAGCCTCAACACGAGACATCTTTAGATATAGTAAACTCCACGGAAGATTAACGTTAAGCTACCTTAGCTAAATAAAATTCTGATTGTCCACATAATGATAGATTTTCGTAAAATAGCCCCTGACTCTATAAATGTAGTATTTTTCAATACGTTAATAAATCTAATTTGTTAAAAAACACGGCGACGTGGTTCGCCACCCGTCACGTTCTGATTCCCACGAGGGCGAAAAGCGACTAACGGAGAGCCGTTTCGCTACGATGAATGTGAGAAGAAGGATGGATGAAAAGATGAGTGTAGAGGAAACAAGGAGGGTGTGCTGGGACCGTAGGGGACGGAGATCTGTACTCTCTGTCTACCCCTACGGAAAACAGGCGTGACGATATGTATGTATGTATATTGATAAACGTTTAAATATTTTTGTCCAAATTACTATACATTCATTAGTTAACTACCCACGTAATTAACTCCACGATTAAACTATTGTGCCGTTCATACCAACAGACAGATGCCAATGACTATAAAGGGCACACGCGCCATTGTTCCCCTGTAATCGAATTGTCTGGTTGCATGTTATTACTTGAATTAGTTGAAACGTATTGTGCTCAATGATTGCTTACAATGCGATTCGACTAATTCTATCGAGAAGTACCAACTGGCCGCCAACAGCTCCATTCTCGTTTGTGATTGTAATTAAATCAATTCTATTCTATTTGTCAACGTTATTAACTTTTAAAACAGTTCTACTTAACCCTTTCTAATATTCGATTTTATCGTAGGTATATTTTTATTTTTAAAAAGTTAAAAATATGTTTTCTTTTTTTTCGACAACCCATATATGTCCCACTGCTGAGCACGGGCCTCCCCATTTCTGGAGGAACGGACGTTAAACCCACCACGCTTGTCCAATGCGGATTGGCGGGGTTACCAGACTCGGAATTAATATCTCTAGGCCATAGATAAATTTATTCCAATGCGGGCATCGAATCCGCGACCATTCGCTTCGAAGATGGGGGGCCGCACCACTGAGCCAGTTGGTCGTCATATTTTCTTTAGTAGTTTAATATCCTCACTTTTTATTGTACGATTAATAAAATTATTATGTAATTTGCTAAATCACCCCAATAAAGATTGTTTTATTATTATTATTATTATATGTTATGGAATAGGAAAGCAAACGAGCAGGCGTGTCACTTGATGGAAAGCAAAATTCGCAGGGCCACAGGCAGTACAGAAGCGTTACCGGCCTTGAAGGAAAGTGTCTTATAGGAGGGTGAGAAGGATGGAGAAGAAAGAGGGGTGAAGGAAGTGGTTGAAGGTGGGTAGAAGGGTGGAGGAGAAGAAGGGGTGAAGGATAAAGAAGAATGAGGGGGAGAGGGGGAGAAGGGGGCGAAGGAGGCGGTGAAGAAGGGGAGAAGGAGTGGAGAAGGAGAGGGGAAGGAGAGGGGAAGGAGAGGAGGGGAAGGGGATTGGGCCTCCAGAACTCAACCGCTCACCAGACGAAGCGCGGTAGCTACGCTACGACTAGACGCCGGTTTTCTGCAGTTTACTCACTGACTGCGGTTTATACACATATATAGATTAACACAATTAAAATTTTGTTTCACTGCAGACAGCGAACCGCCGCGGGTGGTACTGGAGTCCACTGACAATAAAAGTTACATTGTCCGGGATATCCACAAAGAGAGCCAGGGGACATCCGAAACTTACGACTTACTTTCGCCTCATGATGACATGGTAATGATTACTTTAATTTATAACTCTTTCTAACTAGATTATAATTCGATGCAAAAAAGCGAAAACATAGTAAACCATAAAATGATAACTTACCACAAGTTTTTTTATGGGATAGACGGCAAACGAGCAGGATGAAAAGCAATCCACGCCACCCATAGACATCCGCAGCGCCATAAGCGCGGAAGCGTTGCCGATCTTTAAGGAAAGTGTTATTATGGGGGTTGGAGTGGGAGGGGAAGGGGGAGCATGTTGGGCCTCCGGAACTCAGTCGCTCACCGTACGAAGCGCGTTAGCTAAGCTACTACTCAAACGCTGGTTGTCTATAGGAGTATGGAACTTCCCTGGAAGAGCCAGCGCATTCATGCTATAGACAAATATTAAACCATTCTTGACAAAGTATTCGTTTGCAGCTTCTTCTGGGCTTCGTCCGATGAGCGGTTGAGTCCCGAAGGCCCAACTCCCTCCCCTTCCTCTCCTACAATGACTTTCCTTAAAGGTCGATAACGCTTCTGCACTGCCAAAGGCACTACGTATGTCTATGGGCTTCTGCACTTTCTCTTGAATATCTCCATGTCGTTTTTGCTTGTGAATACCGCAAGTTCAAAAATTTTGCTGAAGGTAGCTGGTTCTACAGAATATATTTAGAAGTTCTACCGCACCATATTCATCTGATGGTAGAGATCTAAACTTTTCTTTGTTATGAGTTGTGCGGGAATGGAATTCAGTGGCAGAAATAATTCAGAACACTTCCTCGTAGTACCTACTTTCGATAGCCTTCCGCAATGCCAAGAAATTTAATAAATAGCTCCTTGGAAGGTGTCCTGACAAAAGTTAAGGATGCTTAGATGGTTTGGGCACATAGATAGGATGGATGAAAGACGACTAATAAAAGAAATTTACGTTGCGGATGTGGATGGAAGGATCGGTAGGGGAAGACCAAGGTGAAGTGATTCCTTGACCACATTGCGGATGTTCTCAAAAAAGGCCAGGTCACAAGTACTCTTAATCGACGAGGTTTTTTTTATGGGATAGGAGGGCAAACGAGTAAGCATGCCGCCTGATGGAAAGCAGTCAACGCCGCGCATAGACAACCGCGACACCGCAGGAGTCACGAAAGCGTTGTCGGTCTTTTAGGTATGAGTAGGCTTATTTTTAAAGACGTCGTATCAGTTCGGAAAGACCGTCGAATGTAGCTGGTTCAAAAAGTACTCATCACTTTCTTAAGAGCTTGTCTTAAGAGAATGATGAGTGTGGATGAAGCAAAAAAAGTATGCCGGGATCGTAGCAGATGGAAGTCTGTGATATCTACTTGTCTCTACGGGTAACAGGCGTGATTATATGTGTGTGTGTGTGTGTATAGTTCCTTAAATATAACATTTATAATAGACGTTTTGTTTTTTTCAGATGCCACAGAGATAACATGAAGAATTAAACCAACGCTTCTTGTAAATATATCATCCAAAGACTACATTGTAAATTCCAAATATTGCCAATGAATTCTAAACCTAAGTTACTAATAGATGACTTCTTCCATATCATGAATTAGACATTATTGTAATACTAAATGGTTTTTCATTTGTTTTAATTTATTTTAAGTACAGTTGTGTATTTCTCGTGATTCAGGCTTATATCATTTCACACAAGTTTCTGTAGATTACGAATGAATATTCAATTAAAGGCTAAATTGGATATAAATGATTACTAATTATTCAAGACAATTAGATGATTGTGAAATGTGACGTCACATGCAAATTATACCCAGTCCTTCGTTTTGTTGTCCAAGGCAGTTATTTAAATTAGTTTTCTCCTTGACTTTTAAGTGAGATCCACAATTTTCTATTATCTTAAACCTCAAGCAAGTTGACTTGTCTATTTTTTTCTTATATCTTTATTTTAATTCATACGAAACCGATCCTAAATATTAGATGTTATATTCAAGTAAAAAAATTACTTACCAAATATTGCTCAATGGACTATTTATTATTTGTAATATATTATGATGACCGATTGGCTCAGTGGCGGGGCTGCACCAACGAAATCAACGGTCGCGGGATTTATCCCCGTATCAGAATTAATTTACATACATATGTATGTATGTGTTGCCTATAGATATTTATTTCAAGTCTGATTGCCCCGTCTATCCGCATTGAACAAGCGTGATAGGTTAACGTCCCTTCCCCCAAAAATGGGAAAGACAGTACCCAGCAGTGGGATATATATATGTATATGTATATATATATATATATATATATATATATATATATATATATATATATATATATATATATATATATATATATATATATATATATATATATATATATATTAAATTGAAGGATATTTAAAAATGTTATTTCCTTATATTATAATTTAAGCGCTACAATAAGTCTGTAAGAATACAAACTCACGATATCAGACCATAAGCCCGACGTACGGTCTGATATCGTATGTTCGTATTCTCCATTGGACTATTGATGTGAACCATATCCTAGCACAAGCAATAAAATTAGTTTAAATTGTTAACAAGAATTCTAGTGATATCAAAAAAGTTGGTAATCGTGAAATATGTAGGTACGATGATTTTCACGTAAGTTATATTTTATATGGTGGTGCTTACAAAGGCCGGTTCGCTGGGATCTTTTATTTTATTTTTACGTGTCGTGATATATTTTGGTTACATAACTTTCTTGTATTTATTTATTTATTTATTTATTAGGCACAAAAACCAGTGACAGTCTTAATATTTTATATAAATTTAACAACGTCCGGACTATAACTCTTTAAATTTGCGCACAGCGTGCCTACATTTTGACAATGGGGTTACTTAATGTAATAATGAAATACTATAAAATTTAACAGAAAAAAATTAAACAAAAAACTAAGAAATACTATATAAATAAAAGAAGAATAACAATAATTTTGTGATCTATCGGCTGCTAAAGTTATCATGGAGAGATCGCTTTAATTGATATATTGTGATATTGAAAATATCGAACGTTTCTGTATCGTGGTCAATAAATATATCACTGTAAGTGAAAGAATGAAAGTAAACAATCAGAGTTTATTTGAGGTGGTTCTATCTTTGTTTCTTCTACGTTCAAAAGAACTTCATCACGAAACGATAGTGGCTTGATGTTTTTTTATATAATATGAAGGCATACAAGCGAGTGTATCGCCTGATGAAAGCAATCAACGCCACCCATAGACATTTACAAACAACCATAGGCATTGCAGAAACATTGTCGGCCTTTGAGATATATGTAATTTTGTATTTTGAACTTTCCAATATCGTATCGGTTTAGAACTACTGTGCTACATATATTAAAATTATTTTTAAATTTTTCTTTTGTACAAGCTGCACTACCTTCAAACCAATCTCCTCAATTTGACTGGTAGAGAATGCCCAATGACATTAAGTCCGCCTGATGTACATTTTGTGCAAAAAAGTTTAAATAAATAAAACACTTTTGGACTTTTCTCTTCCAACTTACATCAGTGACGTTGTGTTTTTAGTTCATTTTCCTAATCTTATATTACTATCAGTTATATTCTTTAATTATGGTGGCGTATTATACAATATAGTTCGATTAAGGCGTATAAGTGGAGCGATATGAAATAAATGCGTGTATCGTCCCTTTTTAAGTTGCCGTAAAAAGTCTATACAAGCTTTTGGTAGAATAGCTACCGTTTTATCAAGAAGCAAAGTGATAAGTTGACTAGTTATATTTCAAGAGATTTGATGTTATCGTTCTTTTCTTGACACTGGTATAATAGTTTTAACTAATTGCCATCAAAGAAAAGATAATAGAAGAATAAAATACTTGTAAAGGTAGCTGAATCTACACATTGATAATCAATTGAAATTTGACAAACGAAATGTAATTTCTTGTCTAAAAAATAATAATCACAATTTTAATTACAAAATATAACGTTTTGATATAAATATTACATCGTATTTAGTGCACCTTTTATCGACTTAATTTCATCTCAAATTTCACAAAATTATTGAATATGTGTGATTGATTTATTGTTAAAACAAATGGAAAACCTTGTACCATTTTGTGTCATGGCGATAAGATTTGAATAATTTAGGAGTAATAAAGTACTATTATATGTAAATTTTATGATATTATAACTATAAATGTTGACTCTTAAATAAAATTCTGTTTTATATGTTCGTCGTTTTATTTTATTACAAAATCCAACACTATTTACAAAACTAATTTATATTAATCGATGGCAAGGTTTTTTTATGGGATAGGAAGGCAAACGAGAAGGCGTGTGATCTGATAGAAAGCAATCAACGCCGCGCATAGACATCTGCAGCGCCATAGGCAGTGCGGAAGCGTTGCCGACCTAAGGTAAATGTCATTATTGGAGTGGGAGGAGGAGGAGGAGGGGAGGGGGAGGGAGGGGGAGGGGGAGTGGGAGGGTTGGGCCTCCAGAACAGCTGCTCACCGTACTAAACGCGGTAGCTAAGCTACAACTCACATGCAGGTTTTCCGCAGGAATTACTAGTAATAACCACGACATGTGAACATCTTAAACACTAATGGACTTTAAGATTTCCTTTCTATAGGGAAAGATGTTAATAATGGGGGAGGAAGAGAGAGACAAAGGAAAGAAACGCGACCTTCAGTGAGACGCGCGCCACCTCGTGAACTTCTATATCGTAACCCGGGTAAGGAAATTAGCAGGAGAAAAAAACCACAATATTAACGTAAAAAGTGAAAACGTAGTAAACCTCAATGTAAAAACACACCAGAGCCACAATAAAAAACTTTTAAGATTTTTGAATACTAACTGACCACTCAAGAACAATCAGTTTCAAAGCTGTACTAAATTTTCTATTAGCCGTATAGCTGTGAGACTGAGACCATTCGACGCAGTATTTTTTTTTGCAAATTTTTTTTTAACTAGAACCATAAATAATTTCTGAAAAACTCGTAACTGACCACTCAAAAACATGTGGACAGTCAAAAGTTTAATTTAGCTAAGATCCGCGACAAGCAAACAATAACAGAAAATTAATAATGTGTGTTTTCCTTTTCGGTTGTCTTCCGTAGAGTCTACTATATTTGAAGATGCCTAGTGTTGGGGCGAACATGTGTCGTTTACAAGGTGGAAAAGTGGTGGTGTGTGTTTGGTGTTGTGTATATTGGTTGGTGGGTGGAGAGTTGCTGGTCGTTTTTCGGTAATTTTTGGTTTAAGTTCCAAATAAATCCACTTCATCCAGCAGGAAAACACACATTAATAATTTTCTGTTATTGTTTTGCTTGTCGCGGATCTAAGCTAAGTAAAACTTTTGACTGTCCACATAGTGATGGATTTCCGCAAGGTAACGCCTGACTCCATTAACACTCAAAAACAGTTTCAACGCTGTACAAAATTTTCTATTGGTCGTACAGCTGTGAGACCGAGACCATTCAACGCAGTATTTTGTTCCGGAATATTCAATTTCTTTTTGAATTTTGTGTCATTTACAGCGTTTTCGGTTTTTTGCGTAGAAATAAATTTATCTGTTCAAAACAGAAAGTATTTTATTTTAGTATCATCAGTGACGTCATCTACATTAATTCCTAATAATGTTTATGTGATTCGAGCAACAGTAAGCGACATATTGCGTGTGTGTAACGTAATACAAAGTCATTGTCCATTCAGAAAAGTATTCGTAGAGCCAATGTTTACATCAATATCACAGAGAAAACTGATTACTAAAAATATTTTTTATGGGATTGGAGGGTAAAAGAGCAAGCGTGCCGCCTTATGGAAAGCAATCAACGCCGCCCATGGACAACCGCGACACCGCACGAGTCGCGGAAGCGTTGCCAGCCTTTTAGGTATGTATAGGCTTATTTTTTGAAGGTGCCAATGTCTTAACGATTCGGAAAGACCGCCGAGGGTAGCTGCTTCCATAAACTGGTGGTACGTGGAAAGAAGTTAGGAGATAAACGCACCGTAGTAGATCGCCACTCATCCAGATGGTGGAATTTTTCACTGCGGCGAGTTGTGCGGTTGCGGAATGCGGCGGCGGGAATTATTCCGAAAAAAATTACTTCAAACTAAATGATGACTTCATTGGCTTAGTAACGATGTCACTGCTTTCGGGATCAATGGACACGTTTAGATTCTCGCATCGAAAAAAATATACATATATACATTATACAGTACACATATATATATACATTATACATTAGAGTATACATGTATAGTCTATAGAGATGTTTTTTAATCTAGGCGCGCCGCCATTAAACCTTTGCAAGCGTCTTAGAATTCCAGAAATGGGGAGTACTGTACGTGAGGTGGTAGGGAGTGGGAGCGGGGAATTACCACATGTTGTCAGTTTGGTTACGATGACTTATGGAAAATTCTGATAGCATCAAATTACAGTACCTATATGATCTGAACTGATCGTACTACGACCTTTTTGATCCGAATCTTTTCCTATCTGAAGATATTTTCTTTAATACAATTGAAGGAAAATCAAGTTGCAATTCGACTTCTAGATGCAGTGGATACATACAAATTATAAACAGGAATCTGAGAAATATAAATATACATATGTACTTTATATACCACATTTTGATTTCCATAGAGATTTAAATCTAGAATCGTCAGGTCAAAAGTCAGGTACTAATTACTAAGCCAAGCAGTCATCTGGAATGTAAAATATATAATAATACAAAAACAACCAGATTCATTTTTCATCTACTAATGGGTCATATATGTACATACATCGTGTGGCCAATAATCAAACTGATGTATGGGTTATAATGCCTCTATTCACAACTCGGACAGAATGTTTGAGGAGCAATTTATCGAAGAAATTAGCCATCAACTCACCTGACACGTCATTCATTGGTAACACGTTCAATAACATATCGATGGGCTGGAATGAAAGGCTTTTACAATTTCATCCGTTATTTTCACGTACAGAGTAACACGCCTATAGAGGCATCGTATTTATGAAAAACTTGGTGCATTTGTTTTGTTCTTAATAATTATAATTATACGTATTTAATTGTTTATAAGTTGTTATGGAAACTTGGATCTAATTATGTAATATTAAATATCGTACATCCAATTGTAAAAAATAAGGAAGAAATACGTAAAGAAGTCTGTTATAATTGTTTATTTATTTTTTTTGTCTCTTCCAGTCATTCTTAGACAGTCTTTAGGTCTGATTTTTGGGTCCTTCTTTTGATCTTCGGGTTAATGGAAAAGATTTTTCAAGATTACGTACAATATAAATAGGAAAATAATTATATTCCTGAACATAATTTTAAATGTTATTATAATTCAGTCAATATATATTTTTTTATTTAAAGTTTATTCTTTTATTTATAGACAGACAAGCAAACTACAATATAATTCATAGTCATTTATAGAAGCTCCCTGGTTATGGATACGTTGCATTTTGTTAAAGTAATTAAAATGTACTTTTATTGCACGTAAAAGTTAATTAAATAAGAGTATTTTAATATTAATTAGGATAACTCTACTATTTATTACTCTGTGCTTTCACGTGTCATGAGTACAAAATTGAATTGTTGCCTCTAGGGATGGTGTTGTATGATTGGAAAGCGAGCTGTCGCGGAATATTCTTTCACAGACGTTTCTCTATGACATTATATATATTATATATATTCACACACATATTTATTTGCTATCTGTATATATTTTCATTAAGTACTAGTACTAATAACTGTTACTCAGCAGTTATAATATCGGTGCTGTAGTTCTCGTTATTAGTAATTACAGCACTAAAATGTTAACTTTATTCCTTCCAAGTAAGTATTTCGTCGTACTTGTCAACCAATAAGTATTGACGACCAACTGGCTCAGTGGCGGGGCCCTCCATCCGCGGAGTCAATGGTCGCGGGTTCGATCCCCGCGTCGGAATAAATATATGTATGGATTACAAATATTTATTCCGAATCTGGTAACCCCACCAATCCGCATTGGACAAGCGTGGTTTAACGTCCGTTCCTCCAGAATTTTAGAGGCCCGTGCTCAGCAGTGGGACATATATGGGCTGTTAAAAAAAAAAGGATTTCGTTCATGATATATTTATACATATATTTCGTACATGTCTGTAAACAAATAAGCTGATATTACGGTTTTGTTTTGTTTTGTTATACCTCTAGTCGGAGAAGAAACGGCCAAATAAACTCTACAGATATTTCCTTTGAAGTTTATTTTTTTTCTTTTATTGTGTTTAAAACACTGTGACGATTAGAAGTAATTTTTGATCGTTCGATGGTGAAATTGAATGGAATTATTCAGAACGATTTCTCAGAAACCAGATGCTGCGAAGTCAGCTGCGTCTGGTATTACGATCTCTACCAACTTGTTAACAATGGTGACTAAACCGAACCGATACGACATTGATACACATCCCGAAAGCACTTCGTTACTGAGCCAATGAAGTCACCATTTAGTTTAAAGTATTTTTTTTTTGGAATAATTCCCGCCGCCGAATTCCACAACCGCACAACTCGCCGTAAAGAAAAATTTCATCCCCACCACCTGTCTATGAGCGGCGTAGATTGCTTTCCATCAGGTGAAACGTTTGCTCATTTGCCCTCCTATCCCATAAAAAAGTATTCAGTGTACATAAGTGAGTCAAAGCATACCTCTCAAGCACTTTACTATAAATATAAAAGATTCTTTAAATAATAGAAACATAGAAGATTCTTCGTACGTGGTGAATGGAAACCCCGAGGTAATGAACATAAGGAAAGCAAGTCATGGAGAATCAAGAAACAGTATCAACATGGACCGGTGGACAATGGCCCATTTCTACCTATCGCCCTAGACCGCATAGCAAGAGAAGGTTCTAGATACATAACTCTTCCCTTACCTCACGAGTCGGAGGGATATATAAGGCCCGTGCAGAATGTTCTCGACGATTTTATTCTTAACTTTTACAAGTGAAGAGACTAGAAGACGTTGTTTTAGTGTGATTTAATAAATGTAATATAGTAACTTTATAAAATTTAACTTTATAAATAAATTTCTTTTTTAATTGGATTACCATTCCAATTATTTTGACTAGTAGATAAAATATGGTAAAAGAATAATTTGTATAGGCTTGTTTTCTCAGTTAAAAAAAAAACAAACGTATACCTTTGTCAAAGGCCGAGAGTGCTTTTGATGTTTCCGATAGCTTTGGGTGATATTAATTGTTTTTCATTAGACGAGACATTTGTTTGATATCCTATACCATCCAAAAATTAGAATCGAGTTCCATTTATCAGTCAACGCGCCCTCAAAGGCCGGCAACGCTTCCGTGACTCCTGCGGTGTCGCGGTTGTCTATGAGCGGCGATGATTGCTTTCCATCAGGCGACACGCTTGCTTCTTTGCCCTCCAATCCCATAAGAAGAAATATTCCTCTTTTTTTAAACAGCCCATATATGTCCCACTGTTGAGCATGGGCCTCTCCATTTCTGGAGGAACAGACGTTAACCCACCACGCTTGTCTAATGCGGATTGGCGAGGTATAGAAATATTCTTCGCTGAGTGCAAATTCCCTTAACACAGGCCCACCCTCAGCACTGGGCTGTAAAAAGCTGCCGTTGCTAACAAATAAAAAAAGGATTATAAAATAGTACGCCAGCCATAAAACAAAACCGGACGAATTTTAACGATATTAAAAAACTTTTTTTCAGCAATTTGAAAAGTTAACTTTATTGAATTTATCATGAAGGGCAGAGGTTTTGCTCCCAAAAGAATTAAATCGAGATTTATTATTCGAAACTCGTCGTAAATCGTACACCGCCATTGAATCGATACACTTACAAAAATAGCTTCCATTCATATTTTACTACCACGGGACTTCAGTGGATGTTCAGTACCATATTTCTAATTCATTGAAGAAAATTTAATGCTTTAGGTAAGTCAAAGTCCGTCGATATATTTTTTTAATAACAACAAGACGCATGATCAAATTGCCGAAGTTCTCAAGAGGGTAGAGATCAAAAGGACTTTTAGCTTGTACCGCTGTAGCTTACCGGTGAGCTTGTATAAAGAGAATGATGAGTGTGGATGAGTCAATGAAAGTCTACCTATCCCTTCGGAAACAGGCGTAATCATATCTATGTATGTAACAAGATGCTATATAATTCAGAATTTTATTATATTAACAATTCTTTATTTGTATAATGTGAGGTATAACAAGATGAAAAAAGACGTATAAAAGCTCCCTCACATTGCCACTTATGGCGTACAAATTTCATTAATAATTACATACATAAAGATATAAATACATAACTAAATTATTATATTATTATTAAAATTATAATTGATTTATCTATTACATACATTCAATAGATTTTTTAAAGCAAAAAAGTCCTTAATATTATAAATATTGGCATCTGTTAGCCATTCATGTAGTCTATTTCTAAATAATATTGTGTTCAATTGTTTTAATTCATGAAGTATATTGTTGTAGATATACATGATAATGACGAGTGAACATGTCCAAAGAAAAGTCTTTAATTATTTAGTATCATATCATTTTACTCGTTTTCAGATTTCTTTTATCCTATTAATATCATAAATATTATAAATGCGAAAGTTTGTGAGTATGGATGTATGTTTGTTACTCTTTCACGATAAAACTACTAGACGGATTTGGATAAAACTTTACAGTAATATAGGTTATACATCGGAATAACATATAGGCTACAATTTGTAATGATTAATTTTGGTCGTAATATAATTTTACTATTAAGTAAAAAAATATATTTATTTAAAATGATCTGTCACGAAACTTAATGTGGCAGACCAAATTCCATGAGCGAAGCCGCAGGCATAAGCTAGTAATATATATAAAAAAGATCGATATTAATTCAAAGTTGATTCGATTGTAAAATATGAATCGGACCGGTAAGTGGGTCAATCGAATCGCGATCGAGGTACGCCTACGATTTACGATGAGCTCCGAATAATTGATTTCATTTGAATTAATGTCGTTGGAAGCCGAGCCCGGTTCAGAATACATGATGGTTATTTTTTATGTTTATGAGAAAAGTTATTTAATAATATTTTTTTTTATTTTACATGTTCACGCCTATTCCCCGCAGGGGTTGGCAGAGACCACAGAGCTCCATCCGCTACCATTCATAGCAGCGAAACGGCTAGTCGATTAGTCGCTATCCGCCCTCGTGAAAATCGGGATGTGACGGGTGGCGAACCACGTCGCTGTCATTTTTCAACAAATTAGGTCTTAGTGAATTCCACGAGCGCAAGGGAGGATGAAGGTCAACCCTAGCAGAGCCCTGTATGCTGAGGTCGGCACGCTTGCGATTAAGCTCACCTCTAGCTACGCATCCATTGGCACGGCAGACCGTGGATTGGCGAAGAGTAAGGGAAAGGAAAGGTCAGGAAAAAAAATGCGAATTGGGGGTTACCAGACTCGAAATAGATATTTATAAATCCATACATATATTTATACATAGTATATTAATTGATCATTAATAAAGTTTACAATTTTGTTTCACTATCTGCCGAACTAGAGCGAACCCGGCAGACAGTCCCTTTCTATGACACATTTAAGAATTGCATATATTATTCTAATTGCCATACTAAATATAATTTTACAAAAGACAAACAACTTTTTACTTTGTGGGTAACTCTCCGCAGTCGAAACTCACTGACGTAGTAGTCGTGGTCATGGAATTTCTAATAAGGTGTTAGATATATATGTGGACAGTCAAAAGTTTTACCTAGCTAAGATCCGCGACACCGCGACCCATTGCTTTTTGCTCTAGCACTTTTAAGGGTATTTAAACATTATTTAAACAAGGCTGCTGTATGCTAAAAGCGTTTGCCTTCCTATCCCATAAAAAAAATATTTGTAGAAGAAATAGAGCACTCGTCACGTCCTAAAGTATTAATAAAATTATAAGACCCAACACCTGAAACGCAACATTCTTCCAGTTAGGGTAGATGGCACGCGATCTCGTGTCCGAAGTCCGATGCGATGCACAGATTAGATAATCGACAGACTACAGATGTCCATGTAAAAGCTATCTAAGTGATCTGCGAGAGAGACGACTGGCAAAGTAATTTTTACAGTGAGACAGCGTTATTTTGAACCTCAGGTTCTGGACAAGGACTTTGAAGAAAAAGAAATATAATAAAAAATTCTTTGCATTGATTGAGTTTTAGTTTTAAAATTAAATATTATAATGTATACGTCTTTATTGACGGCGACTTGGTTCGCAACCCGTCACGTCCTGATTCCCACGAGGGCGAGAAGCAACGAACGATAGATAAGTGTAAAATAAGCAAGGGAGGTGTGTCGGGATCGTAGTGGATCTGTGGTCTCTGCCTAACCCTACAGGGAGACAGGCGTGACTATTTGTATGTATGTACGTTATTGTCTACCTTCACTAATATTTCAAAATTTAAACCATGCTTGCAAAACTGGAAACTTATCTGTTCATAAATATGTACAGCGTAAGCATCCTGGCTTCAACCCTTGACTTGAATAATCTGAGACATCAATCACCAGTAATGTTGTGGCTTTGGGACGAAACCATTTTTTCCGCAACCGCACGCGGTAAGCTGTCTTTAGTCAGCGTTAATATGTTCTGTTAAATTTTCCACTCAAATAATGTAGGGTAAAGATCAATAACCAGTAGTTGACTATAATAAAATAACAAAAATTAAAACATCGTTATTTAACGTTTCGTTATTTATATTAGTTTATTTCAGTTAACTAGCGGTGATTGTGTTATTATGTCACTTTTAAATTCTATTTTATTTGTGCCACCAACATATATTTGTGTAACCACATATTACTATTATTATATTATATAATCTATTATTATATTATATAATGATTATATTATATATTATATAACCTAATTCTCCTCTATTCACTCTTTTCATGGCTTCCCTGCGTGTATGTTACATTTTTATGGGATAGGAAAGCAAACGAGCAGGCGTCTTACCTGATGGAAAACAATCAACGTCATACTTAGACATCCGGAGCGCCATAGACAGTGCGGCCTCCGGAACTCAGCCGCTCATGGTACGAAACGCGGTAGCTAAGCTACCCCTCAGACGCCGGTTTTCTGCGGGAGTGTGGTACCTACTTTGCCAGGCGAGCCGGCCCATTCATGCTACAAATGCTACAAAATAAACTATAACATAGACTAATAAAATAAAAAATAAATCAAACATCATAATTTAACGTTTCTTTTTTTAAATTTATTTCAGTTAACTAAAGGTGACTGTATCTATTATGTAACTTCTAAATCCTATTTTATCTGTGCTACCAATTATTAACCACATATTACTATTATTTATTCTTCTTATTTCTTCTGCGCTACAACCTAATTCTCCTCCATTCGCTCTGTTCATGTCTTCCCTGCGTGTGTGTTTATATTTCTTTATTCTTCGAAGTTCTTCCTTAAGACGACTGCTGTCCTTGTTCCACTGCTATCCAGTTCTTTCTCTTAGTCACTTCTCTTATACTGTCCACTTGTAGATAGATTAAGCAGTTTTATTTTTACCTAATAGATGATGTTTTGAGTAACCTACAATTCAAATTGTTATGTCTATTGTACATATAACCTAAAAAGAAATACATTTGTAGACAAGAAGTTATATTTTAATATGGAGATACAACGCTACAGAAAATTCTTTTGCAGATTTTAGTTTGCAAATGCATGCTCGTACGAGACATATTAAAAAAATTGCTAATATTGTTTAAAAAAATGAGTCGACTCGTTCTGCTGGATATAAACTTCTCTTAAGCTAGAAGGATTTTATCAAACTTGATTACAATCGAGGAACTATATGGACGACAGAAAAAGTAGAATGATGACGTATTTTTGTATTTTAGACAATTTGAAATAGAAAAAAAGGCTTATTAATGGAGTCAGGCGTTACTTTGCGGAAATCCAGCACTATATGGACAGTCAAAAGTTTTATTTAGCTAAGAACTTAGCTACTCTACGGAAGAAAAACCGAAAAGTGACTTTTCGGTTGTCTTCCGTAGAGTCTACTATGCTGAAGATGCCTCGTGTTGGGGCGAAACATGTGTCGTTTACAAGACGGAAAGGTGGTAATGTGTGTTTGGTGTTGTGTATAGTGGTTGGTGGGTGGAGAATTGATGGCCGATTTTCGGTTAGTTTTTAGTTTAAGTTCCAAATAAATCCACTTAATGCAACAGAAAACTTTTGACTGTCCATATAGAAAAAAGGCGTCTAATGGTCTCGGTCATTTTTTAAAAGAATAAAAAAATTTAAAAATCGACCGAGACCATTCGACGCCTTTTTTCTGATTAAAATTTACACCATTTTATAACCAAAATATATCATTTTTTACGCACAGCAAAATACATTCTCTGTTGTCGATATGTCATGCCTTGTTTTTAGAATGTTTATACCGAAATCAACCAATCGGATCGTCAGAGTAGGAACATATGTAGAAACATTTGAAACGCTAACTTCATTAGCCTCCATTACACCCCTCACAAATCGTGAATGTTAATTTTGTAGACAAAAGCCACGCAGACTGACAGAGTCGTATAAAATCAATCCCACTGTACATGTTTACGGTTAGAAACACGAAACCTGCAAACATTATTCCATCACGTCGCCTGAAAGCGAATTCACGCTTCGGAACGCATTCCTTCTTCATTTCCCCTACTATATGACAAAAAAATCAATGGTTATTTCTTGAATATCATACCTACCATATCATACCACACACATTATCAGCCCACGGTAGTCCACTGTTGGACAAAGGCCTCACCCATAGCGCGTTACCAAATCCGACGTTCGGCTATACGCATCCAGTCTCTGTCAGTCGCTTTGCGCAGAATAAATTTTTATTTATTTATTTATAAAGAATATAATAAAAAAATAAAAAACATTTCTAATTTTGATAAACTCAAAAAAACTTAAGAATCAAAAATAAAATTACTGGAAATAAAGTTCTTTTAAAAGAATATAATAATTTTATAATAAAATAAATATGTTTAGAAACGTGAAATAGCTTGTATACAAGATTAGATTATACGTGAGATAAGTTATCTCATTCAAATAAAATTAAATGGCGTAATCCACACGCTTGGCTGTAATTGAAGATCGCTGTTTGGTTTTTATTCTGCCCATCTACTGATGTTTGATCTCGTATTCGTCTTGTACAATATACACAAAAAGTACGGTGGCACTGTTTTAAGGCGTGTAGTTCCCGACATATATAATTATGTTAATTTAAATTAGTGTAAAATAAAAAATAGTTTTCAAAAATTTTCTCGAATGAAATGTTATATCCGTAATTTTTTTTATTCTTGTGTTGCTGAGCAGCAAATAAACTTTTTCATTCTCGTATATGTTAGAGTTGCTTAAGGTATATAAAGGCAACTTTAAACTCGATTCGGTTGGTCGAAGCAAATTAAGCGAAATTCGGTCGAGTTATCTCACATTTAGAAAAGATCATAGTAGTGGCGACATTGTGTTTATTGCCCTTCGCCATTGATTCCCGCACGGTGACTGTTAATTTGAATCCAGATTCGGATTTCGTCTCGCTCAAGACGTAATCGTAGAAAACAATTTATTTTATTCGAGTACATTTAACGTGAGTTATTCTTAGGACTATTTAAGGAGTTTGTGGAGTCTAGGTATTGAATTTAATTTATTTTCTTACAGTTTCTTTTATTTATATAAATTTTATTATATCATTATCATTAGCTTACAGGAGTCCAATGATGGATATAACCCAACACGCTCCATCTACCCCAATTTTAGACTACATGCATTCAGTCTTTGCCAGTCGCCCTTCGTAGATCGTCGTTTTAGCTCTTCGATACTATTTTGACCGAGACACGATCTCAAATCTATTTTCATCACCTTCCAGGGCTGTCAACAACCTATGTTGTGTTTTAAAATAGAACCACCCCATCTTTTCCCGTTGGCGGCATTGACGGGGAACTATATCTTCCCGGTTTTGTGTATAAATTAATTATTTATTCCTTAAATTGACGTGATATTTGAATTTTTAATTGAAATACACAATGATCGTTATTCTAATTGTGTATTTATTGCTTTCCCGTACATTTCAGTGTCGTTTTCCAATATTCAATTTATATCTTTTGTTAGAAGTGGGAGCGCAAATATTGTTTGAATTACATTTAAATCATTTTAATAACTTGAGTATCTTGTTGAGAAATCTGTTTTGTTTTTGTTTTTATTGTACAATCTTACGGCGGTGTTCCTGCCTGTCTTTCGAGCCATTGTTCCAGAAACAAAAGAGTTGGCTTTAATCACTATCATCATTGTTCCAAAATGTTTGTAAACGAGGTCATGCCGCCGGGAGACCAAAGATCATTAATTACTAAAACTATATTGTTCTACTCGGAATTGTGTTGTTTAAGTAATAACTTTTTACGTCCAACTGAATATCGTCTTTAACCACAGCTATTAATTTTAAATTTCAGTGTGACCTACCTTTACACTCTTACGGCACCGAAACGTGGACGCTGACAGTCCGTCTGTTTCACAAGCTAAGAGTCACTCAGAGAGCTATGCACGGAGTTTCTCTGGTAGATATGATTCGGAATGAACAAATCCGCCAGAGCTCTAAAGTCACCAACATAGCCTTTAGAATTAGCAAACTAAAGTAGCTATGAGCCGGTCACGTTTGTCGGAGATCCGATCCGTTGGAGTAGAAGAGTGCTGGAGTGCAGACCGCGTCTCGGTAAACGTAGAGTGGGACGCCACACGGCTAGATGGTGCGACGATCTGCGCAGGGCGGCTGGCAGAAACTGGTTGCGTAAAACCGAATATCGGAATAGGTGGCGCTTCTTGGGAGAGGCCTACATCTAGCAGTGAACTGCTGCAGGCTGTTGATGATGATTTCTTTTAATATTTTTATACCTGTAATCAGCAGCCTGACAATCCACCACTATGGCCTCTCCAAAACGTGTCACTTGGCTATCTTCAGCTTCATGCATCCAGTTACTGCCAGCTGCCGAACGCAGATCGTCGCACTATCTGGTCGGGGAGCATGCTACACTATTTTTTTCTAGACGCAGACTCCACTCCAGCACTATTCTACTTATACCAGCTAACTCGGCCAACCCATTGTCACTTCAATGTGCTTACTCTAAGATCACATTACTGTCATTGTTCAAACTTGAGCCTAGCGCTGGTATTGAGTCCGAAGATGCTGGGGTGGATGGAATAGCAGCTGTCCAATCAGCTAGCATGCAAAATAGGCGCAGGTTGACGTCGAGTTGCAGAAATCAACCCGTTCTACCATTTACCATCTATCCCGGGCGAGGATATCCGCCTGGATTGGATATCGAAGATTAGTTTTTATTCTTACATAAATCCTAATGCTTATCTTGTATTTGTTCCCGTTGTCACCTTTTACGAAATCTACGTTAAGAAAGAAGTGGCTCAGAATGGTGAAAAGAGAAGCCGATAACCATATAGTAGGTTGAGGTTATGCTGCCTTAATATAATCCACATTTTTTATAGCGGTGCAGGCAAACGACCATGCGGGTCACCCGGTGGTGATCACCGACGCTCTTAGACAGCAGTTACACCACACATACCATCATAGATGTTTAGAATACTAAATAAAATTCTGAGCCGCTATATTCAGATTCACCTTATTTAATGCGGATACTCATTACAATGTATGAAAATTAAATTTAAAAAGTACGTCCGCCGATGACCGTGTTGTTAGCGAGTGTGTTTGGTGGGAGGCGCGGTCTTTGGCAGGATCGGCTGTGTGACCCATCCACCCGCGCGTCCCCCGCTTCTTTGGTGCACGCGTATGATGCGTGAACATAGATATATAGCTTCCATCCCCATCACCTAGGTGGCTACTGGTCTACCACTGTGTGATTTAGTCGCAATCTGCCACGAACTGTACAAACGTGGAACGAATTACCACCTTCAGTATTCCCACGTAATTACGCCGTAGAGGGATTCAAGAGACGAGCGTATATCAAAAGGTCGTCGAAACATCTGAGAATTCTCCGGCTTTGCGGATGCTTATGGGCGGAAGTCATCACTTGCCACCAGGTAACCCTCATCATGTGCTTGCTCGGCTATAAAAAAAGTTTTATTTAATAGTAGTAGAGCCACGCCGCAAACGAATACTTTGTCAAGAATGGCATAATATTTGTCTGTAGCATGAATGGGCCGGTTCGCCCGGGGAAGTACCACACTCCCGCAGAAAATCGGCGTCTAAGTGGTAGCTTACCTACCACGCTTCGTACGGTGACCGGCCGAGTTCCGGAAGTCTGACACCCTGCCCCCACCCTTTACTCTTACCCCTCCCATTCCCATAATGACACTTTCCTTATAGATGAGCAACGCTTCCGCAATGCCTATGGCTCTGCGAAAGTCTACGGGCGGCGTTGATTGCTTTCCATTAGGTGACACGCCTGCTCGTTTGCCTTCTTATCCCATAAAAAAAATCAACGCCATCTCCATAAAATTCTGTGGCGATATTGCCGACATAATTTTTGTCTGTCTTGCTATTTGTCTTGTTTTTGGTTTTTAACTTTGAATAGAAATAGATATAACTTTATTCATAACACCTTTTTTTAAAGAGCTAAAATTAAAACTTTAAAAATATTATAATATAAAAATAAATAAACAAAACAAAAAGAAAATAATTTTAGTCTAACAAGTGTCATAAAACGGTTCTTGCTCAGCATATGCCGGGCGTTCTATTGGAGCACCTGGCGCTGGTTTTCAGCAAGAACCAACGTGGTCAGATCGCGGACCACAGTGACGACATTGATACGGACACACCCGTATGCTCTTTTGCCCGCTCCGCTATAGAAAAGTTTCAGTTATTTCACGCACACGTTCCACTCATTTCATAATGCATCAACATCAAGTAAATATAATGAAAATTTCAAAGTACCCGCTGGTATTATTGGATGTGTTTTCTGCCTTACGTACAGTATTACGGCGTATCTTGTACGAGCATTAGGATTCAATGGCCCAATCCATAAGTCACGTGTTACGACGCTCCTAAGTGGATCCGTCAGAGTACACACACACTGTACACTTCTGGCCAACAATAATGGGATCGCCTGCCATTTTTTACAACCGTTTTTTACAATTATTTTAAATTTATTATTAAGTTTTTGTATGTGGAAACAGTAAGTATAGTTAAGTATATATAAATTGTTAATCTTTATCGTGTTTAGCTTAAGTTTTCTATAAAAAATTATAAGAAACAATAACTCTTTCGACGATTTAATTGGCTCAGTGGCAAAGTCACGGTCTTTAGAGTATACGCAAATGCTTTCGCCTTGAACATGCGTGGGTTTAACCTACATTTCTCCAGAAATGGAGTGGCTCATGTCAAAGTGAAGGTAATGGAGGTGTAATGTGTTGCATAGAATGAAAAGAGAGGAAAAGTAAGAAAGGATGAAGAGTTTTTTTTTCTTTTACCAAATGTTCGAGTACGTTGAACATAAAACAGGAAGTATGATTAGGCATTTGGTTCGCTATGACAATTTTAAAGATTGGAGACAAAAATTGAAGAGAGGAAGAAAGGCGGATGATTGAGAAGAAAGGCATATAGAAAATAAAAGTAGGCTGAAAATTGTAATATGATGTTATACGTAATTTTGGCCTGCAATGCACCGTAAAATTTTGTTCCTTATAAATAATTCATTATCCAAACACCTCAAGATCCTTTAAGTAAATTGCTGCCACTACTTCCATATATTGACTTTTAGAGTAATTACGGTCAGTGGGTTCAGCGAAAATATTTATGTTTCATCGAATATTATGGGTTTAACCACATCTTATCGCCTTAATCATCATTCTCACCTGTACGCGCTCACCTTGATCATCTAACTCACAATTAGGCTCTGATGATCCAAAAATGGCGATATAACCACCTTGAAAACAAGGCTAAGCATAAATTCCTTCACCCATACTATATGGATTGAAGACGAAAGTTAACCTGTATATTATTGCAAGCCGATAAAAACAAATGCCTTTTGTAATCTCTATGGTATTGCAGATGTCTATGGATGGCAGTGATTGCTTTTCATCAGGCGATACGTTTACTCGTTTACCTTCCGATCCTATAAGGAAACGGCTCTTCGCAGTGTATTTAAAATATAATTATATAAATGGACTTTTCCCGCCAACTTACATAAGTGACGTTGTGTTTTTATTTCATTTAATCTTATATTATTATCAGTTATATTGTTTAATTATGGTGGCGTATTATATAATATATTTCGATTAAGGCGTATAAGTGAAGTGATATGAAATAAATGCGTGTATCGTGACTTTTAAGTTGATTGAAAAAGTCCATAGAAGGTTTTGGTAGATTGGATTCGAAGATGTTAATGCTGGTAGCCTATTGGCTTTAACAGCTTTATCGTATTCAGGGCCCGCGGGCTTTCAGCCAGCGGGCAAGTAAAATATAATTGGGAATCTGCGCAAATCGCAGATTCCATCGGCCTGACGCCGTGTCGGAGGTACACATATGTGTGTGTGCTGATTTTAAACTCGTCATGATTCTACATTAAACATGTAGGGGAGGATTGAACTTTAGTAA
The DNA here is from genome assembly GCA_031353405.1 of Baronia brevicornis. Lineage (NCBI taxonomy): Eukaryota > Metazoa > Arthropoda > Insecta > Lepidoptera > Papilionidae > Baronia > Baronia brevicornis. Next base: position 581,975 of record JASFAT010002348.1, read on the forward strand.
CTATAGTCCCTATTAGTCCCATAGACCCTAAGGTCTAGGGGGTGAGAACCGACCGGGTACGTGAGAGAATCTCGTGTAAGCGGCCGGTGTAGAAGTGTTCCCTACTCTACGTGCTCGGCTAGAGTCGGGGTCCGTGTGAGTGTTGGTGTCGAGAGTGGATCCGAACGACGCTGTTTCGTCGTCCGGATCGTGTAACACGTTGCGCGGGCGTCGTCTTTTCGAGCGCGCGTTTAAATCGGGTGGGTTTTGGTAGAATATCCACCATTTTATCAAGACGTAACGTGATAATCTAACTAGTTACATTTCAAAGGATTTGATATTATTGTATTTTACTTGACACTGGCATAATAGTTATAACTAATTGCCATAAAAGAAAAGAAAGGAATTATATAAATAAATTAGACACCATTTGCTTTTGTTTCCAAATTATCTCTCAAATCACGGTATAGGTACATTTGGCTATTTTGTTACAATAAAACTAAAATCAGCCTATAAAACACTTTGCGTAGCTTTCTGTGAATAATGCTACGGTCTCAACTTCAAGTTTGAATGGGAAACTTAAAGAGTATAAATATGTTTTGCAACTTTTCTAGTAGAAAGAGGAGAGGTTGATTTTGAATTTGAAACTTTCACCATTACCATAAAATTTACGAGCGAAGTTACAGCATTTGTAAACATGTTTACGTTTCACTTGAATACTGCTTAATATGTATGAATTGGGTGGAATTATTTTTACCCTGGAGCCGGTTCAAAAATGTTATTGATACATTAACGCAGGTTTATACTGAATATTTTAAACGCAAGCCGTTCGATGGCGCAATCGATTTCCAGTCTAGTGAATTTAAACAAAGTATTCTATACTTAGAACTTCAGGTGGACCATAACAGGTGAAATAAGAAACCTATTATAACTGTTACTGTTCCAGTAACGGAGATAACAGTTTTAGTGAGCTGTTCCAAAATAAAATCCTGTTATATTACAACATTTTTAAGCACAACCGACCGTTAACAGTTCTGTGGTTATTAGCTTTATATTTGCAACGAAGTTGTTTATCATGAATTATAATACAGACGAGCATGTATTGTAAGAAGTAACAGTTGCTATCTTATTCCAACAAAGGTTACTTCTATAAGTTAGAATGAAGATGAGCATGGTCCTTGTTTAGTTAGGTCAATTATGAACGTCGAATGTTATGAGAAAATTCGATGTCGAAGATGGAGTGATCTAAATAAATATATGTTGTTGCCAAATTGAAATATTGTAATAAAATTAAACACACGCAGCTAAATATTGCCACAGGTGGAGAGAAGTCAGGAGCCCTACGTCAGTGACGCAGACATATATATATATATATATATATATATATATATATATATATATATATATATATATATATATATATATATATATATATATATATATATATATATATATATATATATATATATATATATATATATATATATTAGGATGGTCCTTAATTGAAATTTGTTTGTTTTTTCCCGATAGTCCTAAATCGGTTCCAAATTTATAAAAAAAAATTCATGCCAAATTTTAGCTCTTAATTTGAATATGAACCCGGCCCCCCGATAGCCAAAGTTTTAAATGCAAATAACATGGGAAAAGTTTTGATATTAGTTTGGATTTTTTTACGTCATGGACTAATGAACCGATCATGTCGACAAATGACAATTCTTGTAGCAAATTTAACGCTCTACAAAAAAGGTTTCTTATGATTTTTCGCTAATTTGAATGGTTCAAAAGTTATTCAAAGTCAAAATCAAAGTTCTAGTCAAATCTATGAGTTTTTCTATTTTTAACGTCAATTAATGATACAAAAATGGAAGAAGGCTTAATATTTATATTTTAGACACTTTATTTGACCTTGATGTATGTACTGAAAGAAAAGTAATAATTAATTGTTAAAATTGATTGTTAAAATTTCAATGAATCGCAAAAATTACCAATATTATCATTTTGTCTTTAATCATAGCTACTTTCACGAAGTTGTTACATTAATTTTTTTCAGCGTGTGGTCTATTCACGTATACATTTATATAAATATATAATAAATATTAGGTGTTTCGTCATTTTTAATGCATGCACTTTGACATTTAGCGCTGAATGTAATATTACAACACTGAGCCTGGAACTGAAGCTGTATAATGAGCGTCATATTTATAATAATAACATTGAATTTCTACGAGTATGAATGACTGTTTTTATTGCTTATGAGCTAGAGAATATGATACAACGATACTTGTGGATTTTGAGTGAGTAATTATTCAATATTCAAAAACATATTATTGAAGTTACGAATTCTATGAATATTTGGGTGTTATATTTACGATCAAAGTTGCGGAATTCTATTCATGATTGCCAAAGAATGTTTATTTTATATTATGCTGCATTTAATAAAGATCACTTTAATAAATAACTCATATAGAAATATGGAACGGTAGCTAAATTGAAACCGTCACTCAAAGAGATAGTATTTTTTTATTTAACAGTATTTTTTATGGGATAGGAAGGCAATCGAGCAGGCGTGTCACCTGATGGAAAGCAATCAACGCCGCCCATAAACATCTGCAGTGCCATAGGCAGTGCAGAAGCATTACCGGCCTTTAAGGAAAGTGTTATTATGGGATGGGGAGGTGGGAGGGGGAGGGAGGTTGGGCTTCAAGCTCAACCGCTCACCGGATGATGCGCGGTAGCTAAACTACCACTCAGACGCCCATTTCCTGCGGGAGTGTGGTGCTTCCCCGGGCGAGCCGACCCATTCATGGTAGAACCACGCCCGCAAACGAATACTTTGTCAAGAATGGCATATTATTTGTCTGTACTAAGCCTTTTAAATTAGTTCGTCATTAAAAAAGTTGATAAACAGTAAATATCATATTTTAAAATTCAAGCGGGAAAAAAGTAAACATCGAATTTAAAGCACAATATATTCCCAAAGGTGAAAAATTCTGATCGCAATAAATCACAAGTTAAGCTTGGTGGCAGGTGTAATCGACCCACTTTCCAAAAATGCTCTCAATTTGTACTGCACCTACACCCCCTGCGGCTATTCTTGTTATATTTTTCATACACTTCAATTATTAAAAAATTGATAGTGTATACAATGGCAAAATATAATATAAATAAAAAATAATATATTTTTTTTTGTGATAAGGATTACCTTCTGATCCAATTTCTCGGCTGGCGCCTGTTAACATCGAATTTTGGATACCAGCTCGTTTTACCATCTAACAATATATGCAATAAATAATGTTAAAAAACAAGCCAAATCTTATCTCAAACGTCGGCAATGTACTTGTAATGCCTATGGTGTTGCAAATGTTGCAACACCATAGACAACGGATGGCGTTGATTGCACCCCATCAGGTGACACGCTTGATCGTTTACCTACTCTGCTGTAAAAAAAATGGTATCAGTTATCAGCGCCATCTATTCATCTAAAGGATTCTCGCATACGATATAACTAGCAACTTCGATTTATTATTTAGTAATATTATATAAAGTCATCATCAACAGCCTGCGGCAGTCCACTGCTGGACATAGGCCTCCCCCATGGAGCGCCACCTAGCCCGGTCTTCGGCTACACGCATCCAGTTTCTGCCAGCCGCCCTGCGCAGATCGTCGCACCATCTAGCCGGGGGGCGTCCCACACTACGTTTACCGAGACGCGGTCTCCACTCCAGCACTCGTCTGCTCCAACGATCGTCGGATCTCCGACAGACGTGACCAGCCCATTGCCACTTAAGTTTGCTAATTCGAAAGGCTATGTCGGTGACTTTAGTTCTCTGGCGGATTTGTTCATTCCGAAACATATCTACCAGAGAAACTCCGAGCATAGCTCTCTGAGCGACTCTGAGCTTATGAAGCAGACGGACTGTCAGCATCCACGTTTCGGCGCCGTAGGAGGGTACGGCGCCGAAACGTGGCCGATATTATATAAAGTGATATTATATAAAGTAATATTATATAAAGTAATATTATATAAAGAGGAAATACTCTGTTACACATTTCTTCTTCTGTTACAAATACAGTATCTGTCACATGTTCTTTACTACCTTGGCTTTATGTCTGTTTGAGTATGCAATAAAAATAATATTTCATAAAAAATATATCTATCTACTTATTTAGAACATCTCGTTCTTTCATATATATATATATATATATATATATATATATATATATATATATATATATATATATATATATATATATATATATATATATATATATATATATATATATATATATATATATATATATATATATATATATATATATTCACGCCTATCCCCCGCAGGGGTTGGCAGAGACCACAGAGCTCCATCCGCTGCCATTCATCGCAGCGAAACGGCTCGTCATTGGTCGCTTTTCGCCCTCGTGAGAATCAGGACGTGACGGGTGGCGAACCACGTCGCCGTCATTTTCGACAAATTAGGTATATTAAATTCGTCTTTAGTGAATCCCACGAGCCGCAAGGGAGGATGGAGGTCAGCCCCAGCAGAGCCCTGCATGCTGAGGTAAGGCACCATAGTCCCCGGGGGAGCCCGACCCCGGGACGATCGGCACGTTTACGACTAGGCTCGCCCCTAGCCACGCATCCATTGGCACGGCAGACCGTGGATTGGCGGATTTTTATTTCTATCATTCAAATAAGAAAATACAAAATAGCTTATGTCTACTTAACATCAAAAAACCGCGGAGGTTTGAGGTGATGCTAGTGTACAACAGTTTACGCCAATAACGTTCTATAATTATCAAAAAATTACAGATACTTATGTATAATACTACTTATACTAATTATAGATACTTCTTTATACATGAATATAACATAATAAAATACATAGTGGTACTGAAATTAAGCGGGTACATTATCACTAGAATTGAGTCGGATAGAAATATTTAACTTTGTATTTAATATTTTGTAATTATATTTATTCGCATAAATCGCAGAGTGATTCATTTATTAAGCGGTATCAGGTAACAAAGGTCCACTTGCCGTATATATTGCTAGTCGTAAATTAAAGTGATTGAGTTGAAACATTTTTTTGAGAAACTCCGTTAAGATCCCGGGTATTATTGTTAGTTTGGTGATGCTTGTATTGTACGAAAATTAATGCAGCTATTTTGGGTATGGTTTTCTTCCTGGTCAAGGTAGCCTATATGTCTATATTATACCGTATACATTTGAAAAATTAATGATGTAATATAAAATTTATATTTAAGAAATTGCAAGGAAGCAGAATTTGCTGTATCAATCTTCTTCGAAGAGGGGTTTTTGGCGATATCTTTTTGACGTGTCAAGTCGACAAAAAAAGTGTTACATAGCGTATTTAGACACAGACACTTTCTTCCTGTAAATTAAGCACAAATCTGTGGAACTTAGTCCTTCTATAATATAACCCTTCAAACTTTTTTCAATTAGTTATTGGAAATCGCCATAGCATTGTAAATTGGTTTCATATATTTTATCATTAAAAGAAAGTGAGAGAGGATTGAAATTCATTTAAACAAAGGTGGTAATTAAAACTCAGTCAGAGTTGATGCAAGGAATAGCGTGGTGAGTGACACTCATCGGTGGAGTGCAAAGGGGTTAACATATTTGATCTCCTAAATGGCTTAGTGTAGGATATATAAATGGATATATTCTTAATTGTACACCAAAGGATATATAGATAGATATATTCTTGATTGTACAAACATCTATTCTTGATTGTACACAAAAGTTATACAATTATTGATTGTAAGATTTATATATAAATGGCGGTCTTATCGCTAATAGCGGTTTCTTCCAGACAACGTAGGATGGATACAGTGTTAGAGAGGATACTACACTTATTACGATTTAATTTCGAGATAACTAGTGTATGTGTCGTGGCTTTACCATGTCAACAAAATACATAAGAAAAGTGCAACGATGCACGAAGAAAAATTCGTGATCTACATGCGTCTTCAATATCATTCGTTCCACGAAGGGGGAGGGGAATGGGCCTACAGAACTCAACCGCTCAGCGGACGAAGCACGGTAGCTAAGCTACCACTCAGACACCGATTTTCTGCGGGAATGTGGTAGTTCCCCGAGCGAGCCGGCCCATTCATGATACAGACAAATAATATGTTTTGACAAATATTCCTCTGCAGTATGGCTCTACCACAAAGAAAGTTAGATTCTTCTCACAAGCTTTAAAAAAAATGTAATACTCTAACAATTTGGATATCAAATGAAAGATAATAAAAAACCAATTCCATTTATTTACATTATTTTATCACAAATAAACAAAAAACCAAAGGACTGAATACAAAAATTTATATCGAAAAAATAAAGATTTTGAATTCAATACATTGTATTACTTTGATCTTTTGAGCGGGCTCTCAAATACTTTGCAATCGATACAATTACTTTGCGGAAGTCCGCGCATCAACAAATATTTGGTTAATAAAATTAATAATCCAAGATATATTAAATAATTGCAAAATATTACCCGTACAGCAAAAAATAAGATTAATAATCTTATTGGTACAAATAAATAATAGAAAGATACACATAAAATTGTGACAAGATGGATGAATAAAATTCTTAAAATTTTCACATTTAAAAACTTATATGGAAGTGGGAAAATTATGGTTCCGGGCATGATAAATAGTTTAAAAAGGGAGGTTAGGGAGAATATATATATATATATATATATATATATATATATATATATATATATATATATATATATATATATATATATATATATATATATATATATATATATATATATATATATATATATATATATATATATATATATATATATATATATATATATATATATATATATATGTATATGTATATATATATATATATATTTACGCCTATCCCCTGCAGGGGTTGGCAGAGATCACACAGCTCCATCCGCTGCCATTCATCGCAGCGCAACGGCTCGTCATTGGTCGCTTTTCGCCCTCGTGAGAATCAGGACGTGACGGGTGGCGAAACTATATTAAATTCGTCTTAGTGAATCCCACGAGCCGCACGGGAGGATGGAGGTCAGCCCTAGCAGAGCCCTGCATGCTGAGGTAAGGCACCATAGTCCCAGGGGGAGCCCGACCCAGGGACGATCGGCACGCTTACGACTAGGTTCGCCCCTAGTCACGCATCCATTGGCACGGCAGATCGTGGATTGGCGGAGAGGAAGGGAAAGGATAGAGAAGAAAGGAAGGGGCAGGAAAGGAAATGCGGATTGGGGGGTTACCAGACTCGGAATAAACATTTATAAATCCATATAAATATTTATTCCGATGCGGGAATCGAACCCGCGACCATTGACACCGCAGGCGGAGGGCCCCGCCACTGAGCCAATTGGTCGGCCCGTTAGGGAGAAAATGCCAGTCAAAATTTTAGCTTCCCATATACATACGTATTAAAAAATATTTATTTCAATATATTTAAAACTCCTCGGATGGGCCTTAGCCTGTTTCAGTAAATTTTTCCCGTCGGATCTTACTTTAGCTTTTTCTGTCCACCCCCTCACACCGATTGCCTTTACGTCGTCCTCGACTCCATCTAGCCATCTGAGCTTAGGCCTTCCGCGGTTTCTACTAGCATCTGGTTTGCCGTCTAGTAGGCGTTTGGGTACTCTAGCCTCGTTCACCCGTACATGTCCAACCCAACGAAGGCGTCCAATTTTGATGTTTTTGATGACTATATGGACAGTCAAAAGTTTTACTTAGCTAAGATCCGCGACAAGCAAAATATATCACATAAAATTAATAATCTGTGTTTTTCCGTTGGGTTAAGTGGATTTATTTGAAACTTAAACCACCAAACTTACCGAAAATCGGCCATCAATTCTCCACCCACCAACCACTATACACAATTTATTTTGTGTTTAAAAACACAATGAAAATTGTGTTTAAAAACACAATTTTCGCCGATAAATATACTTGAGAAGTAAAGTTGATATTTATAATAAAAAAACGTAATAAACATATTTTATTTACGAGTGTGAAGGTAAATTTGCAAATGAAGATTTATAATACCATGGATGAATCTATTATATTATATATATATATATATATATATATATATATATATATATATATATATATATATATATATATATAGAATTTTTTAACACTTAATTCCTAGAATCAGTGTAAACAGAAATCCGTGTGAAAATGGACTTTTTTATGGGTATAATGAAATTAAATCTACGAGGCTAGGTATTTTATGGTACTTTAATAAAAAAAATATTAACAAAATTTAAAAATTAATAACGAGTATGACGGGAAGTAATACTCGTTATTAATTTTTTAGTTTTTAGTTATTTTTAACTTACAGCAATTACGGCATGTAATCGTCTGGTCATGCTTCTAATAGGTATTTGATGGTGTTCTGTGGAATGTCTGCCCCTCAGCCGAAATCACACGTTTAAACTCCCTGATATTTTGTGGAGACTGTTGGACAGATCGTACTCGCCTTTTTAGGAGGACCTAGACTTTGCTGAATGGGGTTAAGGTCGGGGCTCTGCGCTGGCCAGTCCAAACGACGAATATCGACGTCTTACATATAAGCATCTACATCGCCAGAACGGTGGGCCCGAGCATTATCATCCATGTAAATAGCGTCTTCACCAATTATGGTCAGTGCAGGTTGAACATATTGTCAAAGGATTTCTGTTATTTGCCTTTGCGCTTTTAGTGAGTCATTTTCAATTCTCAAATTCCTATAACAGATGAGAAATAATTTGATTTGAATCTATTTCTCTTATGTTCTCACGTTAGAATTAACCACAAAACTAACTGCCGCTTAATAAATTGGCTCCACATCAACGCGACCATAAATCACATACTTAAACCTCCGTCTGACTACACTTCCAGCCAAACGCGGGCACCGACTTCGGTTAAGAAGAATAAATTGCGACAAAGTTACTCTAACTTAAAATTCTTAAATAATAAATAGTGAATTTACAACGATCAATGGTGTAGCTGCAACTTACGGAATCATTTATCGCGTGTTCGGCCTGGAGGAATGGTCATTTATCCACCACGCTAGTTCAAGTCGGATTTAGGGGGGATATACTCGTAATAAATATCTGTAGACTATACACATGTACTGTAGCGTGCCTGCCGTGCTTCTTACGGCGACATCTTTAGGGGGTTTTTTATCTTCAAATAAAATTCTACAAAATGATATTAATTTATTTTTCTTGTTTCATTGTACATTTATATCATATACATATTTATTCTTTAATATATTTTATTAACACTTTTCGATTTACATTTTGTATATGTGTCGAACGGGTGACATGTCTAGGTATTCAAAAGACGTCAATGGAACTATTATAATATTTTGTTTTAATAGAAAACTATTTCTTTTTTATTTTAAACTTTAAATAACGAATTTAAAAATAAATAATATTAAAAGTTTTATTGCATCAGTGATACATTTATTAATGTATCACTACAGTACATATATATATCGACAACAGAAAACGTATTTAGTTTAAGTAGAAAATTACGTATTTCGGTTTTATAAACCATTTGAATTAGAAAAAAAAGTACATCGAATGGTCTTTCTACAATAATTATTAATAAAAATATAAATATCGACCGAGACCATTCTACGCAGTTCGTTTTCTGATTCATATGGTGTATTAAACCAACGAAAATAAAACCATAGAATAGTTTTATACAATTTTTATATTTATACAATATTTTTTATGAAACAGATTGACGTAGATCAAGCGGATCCCGCAATTGAATGAACTTTCCTTACGACAAAATTGTAATGTTATGAAATATAGTAGTAAGCATTATCATAATTATTGACCCAAATGGCAATGCGATGTTTTCGCTATCTCAATCGAGGGTGGTAGGTTTGATTTCCTCATCAAGACGAATTAAGTCTAGTAGTTCATCCTTGTTATGTGCGAAACCATAAAATTATTAATGGAGTCAGGCGTTACTTTGCGGAAATCCATCACTACGTGGATAGTCAAAAGTTTCACCTAGCTTAAGATCCGCAACAAACAAAACAATAACAGAAAATTAATAATATGTGTTCTTCTGCCGGATGAGGGATTTATATATATACGGAGGACAACCGAAAAGACTCTTTTCGGTTGTCTTTCGTAAAGTCTACTTTACCTGAAGATGCCTCGTGTTGGGGCGAAACACGAGTCGTTTACAAGGTGGAAAAGTGGTAGTGTGTTTGGTGTTGTGTATAGTGGTTGGTGGATGGAGAATTAATGGCCAATTTTCGGTAAGGTTTTGGTTTAAGTTCCAAATAAATTCACTTTATCCAGCAGAAAAACACACATTATTAATTTTCTGTTATTGTTTTGCTTGTCGCGGATCTTAAGCTAGGTGAAACTTTTGACTGTCCACATAGATACCATAGAACATCAAGCGAATTATAATATTCACGTTTTGTTTTATTTTCCTGTATTCCGAAATTAAATTCGTGAACGACCGGGAGTAATTAGTGGGATATTTGTTCCAGGACCCTAATCGCCTTTGCGTCTGCTAACAGACATTAGTCGCGTGATTACATAATGACGGTGTTTCTAATGAAAATGTTAAATACAATGAGACATAATATATGTCGGCGTATTAGAATTAATATCATTATTTAATTATATAAAAATTAATAATAGACTAAATTTTATGCAATAGTTACAAAACTTAATTTTATATAACCTGTGGCGCCATCTGTTGACACATAATGTAAGAATAATTGTGGTTGATTAAACACTATATAATATATTGTGTTTAATAAAATAATATATAAATAAAATAATAATCAAACACTGTATATATGTCGACCAACTGGCTCAGTGGCGGGCCCCCCCACCCACGGAATCAATGGTTGCGGGTTCAATCCCCGCATCGGAATAAATATATGTACATCCTACAGATATTAATTCCGAGTCTGGTAACCCCGCCAATCCGCATTGGACAAGCGTGGTGGGTTATTATCCGTTCCTCCAGAAATGGAGAGGCCCGTGCTAAGCATATATGACATATTAGGGCTGCAAAAAAAAACACTTTATATATATATATATATATATATATACATATATAACTATTTTTTTTAAATTATAAATTACTTGATAAAAATAAAACGAATAATAGAGACAATAGCGTCATCCATTGACACGCATCCAAGTTAACATTGATAAATTGTCATCACATTTGTAATTTTATGAAATAATATTTAAAATTTTGTATGAAAAAATATATTAAATAAAAATATTTTATGAAATAAAAATTAACAAGTTAAATAAGTAACAAATGAGTCATTTTATACACTACAACGAGGACACTCTGTATATTTAAATATATTAATATTATTTTAATTTTATGAAATGATATTTATAATTTTGTATAAAGAATATTTTAGAAGGATTTTTTGTGAAATAACAAGTTGAATAAGTAACAAGTGAGTAACTTTTTACACGCAAACAAGAACACCCTGTATATGTAAATACATGAATATTATTTTCAACAAACTATTAGGCGATTTGCAAATAGGGCATATCATGAAATAAATAACAATTTGCCACTTCATTGCCACACATTACGGACGTTATTAGTTTAACTAAAATTTATAGCCGTTAGCCGGCCGCAATTTATGGTTTGTGATAGTGTGCTATCTATTTTCCGTCGGGAAAATTCTTTTATGTCTGCGGACCCTTAGGGCCTCGTTACACCGCAGGGATAAGGAAGGTGGGATTAACTTTTATTTTTCCAGTTTTAGATAATATAAAACATATCATAGCTCGCCACAGAGAAAGTTATATTCCCACCATCTAGATGATCCGGCTCGAAGGACCAAAAAAATATTGTATGAGTAATGTCAAAATAATTTATATCAATAATGTATTAATATGGCACCTGGGGAGCTAGTGGGGATCGCGTAACGTGCGAATGAATTTCAACATTCTTCATAGGGTTCAGACTTTAAACCGATGAATTTCAATGTTAACTTAATGTAGGCATACATTTATGGTTCAATGACTGCGCTAAGTTGGAATTTAGTTGAATGAATATAGGCCTTTTATTTATACCCGTTTATATATCTAGTTACAAACTCTAAAACTTATTATTAAGTATAAAATAAACTAGTCTTATCTCTCATATTTTTTTTTTAGATCTGTTTGTTAGTCGGCAAAGGCCTCTTCTGACCTATTCCACTCAATTCTTTCATGAGCCACCCTGTTCAACTTCACTCCTCCCACTTGTCCGATACCAACATCCCATCTTTTCTGCGGTCTGCATCTTATACGTTTTCCCTCTCTGGGGTACCACATAGTCACTAATTTACACCATTTGTTGTTGCCTCTTATCATGTATCCTCCCCATCTATTATATATTTGGCAGTTTACTTAGCACTGTACTTTTTATAACGGCGGTCCAGTACGGTGAGTCTTTCTCGAAACTTCTTTCCATATTATTCTGCGCAACTTTTTTACTGCGAAGTTACCTTCAGTGGTATTTTCGCATCGATACAACATTAGAACCTTTAAATAATAAGCTTACTTATTTCTTAAAGGCTGTCCATACTTTTGATATTGTAGATGTCTATGTGTGGCGTTGATTATTTTTCATCAGGCGATACATTGTTCGCTTTTCTTGCTGTTGTAAAAAAATATAGCCTGTTTACTAGTTTTGTAACAAATGTGTACTCACATCCACCAGAATATCCCCCACGTGAAGTTATATTTGTCTTTACCGGCCCGTATAAGAGGAGTGGGAACAGGCGATTGTTTCGACACTGGAAAAAATAAAATTTCATTCAGAGAAACTATGTGATTCCACCGAACAAACAACTTGAGCATGCTTCGCAGCCCTGAGAATCAATAATACGTTAAAATGAAGTCCAGGTTATGGTAGGTAAGCTGGAATACTCGATACTTACTTATCCCATACGTACGAGACCCATCAGTCAGCCAGGCGATAATAGTTTTAACTCTACTTTTACTATAAAAAATAACACATAAATAAAACGCAGTAAAATTCTAATTGATTTGTCTCAATTTAAAATAGTTAAATTTTATATCTAATCAGGAACTAGACTATAAATAAAGACATGATGTATCGTAGTCTAATTATAAAAATATAATAAAGAACGCAGTTTGATTAGACAGTTAAAGGCACTATGAGTTATAAAATAAAATATTATAAATAAATAAAAATTACATTTTAATCATATCAAAGCTTTGCCCCTGCGATGATAACAGCTCACAATTTATGTTCCTCCTGGGTGTTTGATCCTAAGGCTCAGGACATAGTAGGTTATTTTCTTGCCACAGAGGCGATTAGGTAGTTAAAGGTACCATGAGTTATAAAACAAATAAATAAATAAAAATTAAATTTTAATCATATCACAGCGTTGTTCTTACGATGATAACAGCTCACGATTTATGTTCCTCTTGGGTGTTTGATTCTAAGATTCAGAACATACCTAATACAGTAATTTTCATTTTAAATACAGAGCTTTTTTTTAAATATCCATCAGGCAACACACTTGCTCGTTTGCCCCCCGTATCCTATGAAAAAACTTGCTGTGGTCTTGATGTGATGATGATATTTGTGGATGATTTGATTGATAGATGATGAAGGATTGGGGATAGGGTTTCGGAACTCAGCCGCTGACCGGACGAGGCGCGGTAGCTAAGCTACCGCGCCTCGTCCGGGCTACAAACGCCGGTTTTCTGCGGGAGTGTGGTACTTCCCCGAGTCCCCCCAAACCGACCTATCATGCATTCATGCTATAGACAAATAATATACCATTCTTGACAAAATATTCATCTGCAACGTGGCTCTACCACTAATAAAACAAAAATTGGTTTTTTTGGCCCGTCTTAGGGAAGGAATATATCCAGCTGTGAACTACAGAGGCAGTCATAGGATATTTTATATCTTGTACTCCGCTCCTCTTGACAATATATCCCGCACCCCAACGGCAATACACACTTCAACCCTATTAGAGAGGGTAGTTGTGTTTACAGTGAAGTCGCTACTGTGTAGGGATTACCATTTATATGAATTGTGGAGAAATATCTCACACTGACCGTAACAAGTCATTCTACCCATCGTTGATGTAATTATTTTTACATTTTTTACTATATTTTAATTCTATATGTTTATTCATATCTTTGATTTTCTTTTTTACACATTTCGCATAAATATTTATGAATACATCAACATCAAGAGCAAAAAGAATCGATAAATATACTTCTCCTAAACGTCAAGAGATTGATTTTAATCACCACGCTAGGGAAGCGAATTGGCAGCCGTTTCTGTACCTGGCAAGGAAGAGTCCAGTTCTCAGCACTACGTTTTAGGGATACCCCAATCATTGGCTGCCTTTTAAAGTGCAATAGCATCTTTTCACCTTGCGTATTATTTGTCTGTAGCATGAATGGGCCGGCTAATCTGGGGAAGTACCACACTCCCGCAATAAAGCGGCGTCTGAATGGTAGCTTAGCTACCGCGCTTCTTCCGGTAAGCGGTTGAGTTCCGTAGGTCCAACCCCCCCTCCCCATATTCCTTCTCCCTCCTCCTCATATAACGACACTTTCCTTAAATGCCGGTAACGCTTCTGCACAAGTGCCATAGCACTGCGGATATTTATGGGTGGCATTAATTGCTTTCCAACAGATGACACGCCTGCTCGTTTGCGTTTCTATCCCATAGAAATAAAAGTAAAGGCCGCGCTAAATTATCGCGCCTATTTTGATTGTTGGCACCCAGGATTGGCAAAACACGCAAGTAGTTCCCACCAATTTTTGGTTCACACCAATGCGGATTGGCGAAGTAACCAGACTCGGAATAAACATCTGTAGGCAGAACATATATTTGTTTCGATACGAGGATCGAACTCAGCACCACTGACTCCGTATGAGACAATCCCGCCACTGAGACAGTCTTTTTAACTTACTGTCGCCTAAAACACTCACGATTTTTTCAAAACGATTTAATAGGCCAACTTTTCTCCAATAACATTTAATACCATGAGTTATCTTCCTCAAGAAGGGTAAGTCACCGGTTCATCCCTCCAATTGATCGTTTTATTGGTGTAACATAAATCGATTGGGGGTTTTGCCTCCATTACGATTTATGGCGCTGCTTGCCCTCCGTTAATTTTCCATAAATATTATCACTTTATTACTTTACATATCGACTTATTCATTAATTGTATCAGATATACATTTATACCAATTATATTACTGCTCTTCTGTTCCACGATATATGGGGCCTTTCGGTTTCTATTGTAATGGACATTAACCTTCCAGACTTTTCTAACACTAAATGGCGCGACATACAGACAGAATAGGCTATATACAGTAAAACCTTAATATAACAAACATCAATATAACGCTTTCCTCGAATAAACAAAACCTTAAACATCCTTATTGATAGAGTCAGGCGTTACTTTGCGAAAATCCATCACTATACAAAAGTTTTACTTAACTAAGATCCGTGACAAGCAAAACAATAACAGAAAATTAATTATGTGTATTTTCCTGCTGGATGAAGTGTATTTATTTGGAACTCAAACCAAAAATTTACGCAAAAACGGCGAGCAACTCTCCACCCACCAACCACTATACACAACACCAAACATACACTACCACTTTTCCACCTTGTAAACGACACGTGTTTCACCCTAACACGAGGCATCTTCAGGTATATAAGACTCTACGGAAGACAACCGAAAAGTGCAAAGTTAGAAATCCTCCAGAACTGGCCGTAAGTGTTAATAAAAAATATACCTTTACATTTCGAACACCTTTTCGGAAGTCGGTGAGCCTCTTGCCTCGTTGCCTAGGCCACGTTCAGAGGATGAGGGAGGATCGCGCAGTCAAGAAAGCGTCGCCTAACTGGATGACGTCCTGTGGGGCGTCCCAGGTACCGCTGGAGAGACATGGTGGAGAATGAGTAGCGCAACCTTCAAATCTGCAACTGGCAGGAGGTGGTGCAGGACATGGCACGATGGCGTAAGATCTGTTCGGAGGCCAAGATCCATTTTGGATCGCTGAGCCAATTAAGGAAGGTAGTTAGTATAGTTAGATATTTCAAATGGTTAACAAGAATTCTTATAATATTAAACCCTTGACATACCTATTGACCAAATAAAAAAAATTATGCACCCGAAAAAAATGTAAAAAAATTATTGTAAATAGGTGAAATAATTCAATAATCAAAAAATCTACTGCACGGCGTCCACTCGAGACAATTCTGTGCCACATAATATGATCAACGTCTATCAGACGTCATTGTGAAAATATTGTTAGACTTGTTAAGATAAACAAAAATTGTTAGTGAAATGAAAAATAGTACGAATATGAAAAATCTTCATTTATAGCTTTTCAAAGTATTTCCCTTCAAGATCTATGCACTTATGAATTCGGGTGAACCAGCTTTTAAAACATTTAAGAAACGTCTCTTACTGCGATGTTAAATTTTCGCGCACGACAGATTTTTTTTTTACTGTGAGAAATAAAAAGAATTCGCATCGAGGTAAATCTGGTCTTTACGGGGGATGGGGGATCCTGAGAATCTCAAAAAAATTAAAAATATTTAAGAAAAGAACTACACAAAAGTGAATAATGATTTTTACTAAGGAGTTTTGTAATGCAATTAGTAATATTATAATAATTCAAAATAGTTTCAGGAAAAAAAGAGATTATATTTACTTTGTGGCTAACAATTTTTGGGACAGCCTAGGTATTTTTTTTAACAGCCAATATATGTCCCACTGCTGAGCACGGGCCTCTACATTTTCTGGAGAAACGGACCTTGATCCACCACGCTTGTCCAATGCGTATTGGCGGGGTTACCAGACTCGGAATAAATAATTGTCCATACATATATTTATTCCGATGCGGGGATCGAACCCGATTCGATTCGACTTCATAGGCGGAGGGCTCCGCCACTGAGCCAATTGGTCGTATCGAGCCTAGGTATGATAAATAAATATAAGACATACATCAAGTTTAATTGCCAAATTTATTTAAAGGCGATGGAATTTTATTTCGCATATCAAGCTTTCCCACTGCGGTATAAGATATGTAGGGTGTATATTCGAACTGCGAAAAGCGATTGTGTACCTTATATGTATATGCACAGAATTCAAAAAGGCCATATTTGATGTGACATAAATATCACCCAAAGGCTTTAAACAAATGACTGACATCGAAAACAAGATAAATCGAAAACGTTAAACGATTCCTTACTTTTGTTTTGATTGTTTAACTCGACGCAAATTCGTTTTGAGATGACTGTTTTATCTTATTTCGCGGAAGAGAAAACTCTATAAAGTAGTCTTAAATGATTAATGGAGTCAGGCCTTACTTTGCGGAAATCCATTACTATATGGACTGTCAGAACTTTTACTTGGCTAAGATTCGTGATAAGCAAACAAAAACAGAAAAATAATGTGTGTTTTGTACTGGAAGAAGATGATTTACGGAGAACTTGTGACCCATCTAACTCTTTTATGAAAAAGAGCATTTACATTATTGGTGAAATTCAGTAATAAAGGATTTTATTATGTTATCTGCGTGCTTTTATCAAGTACCTGCGTACATTTGGTTTGAAATTGGAACTTATCCATGAGCACACGTGTATTTTAATTAAAATTATACGATAAAGAACATGAATGCAGACTGGGCAAACTCATTTTAACTTTTGATTGTGTTTTGTTATTGCACTCTTGATATAAAATGTAGACATTTATTATTTGTCTGTAGCATTAATAGGCCGCCGCCGGGTTAGTACCACATTCCCGCAGAAAACCGGTGTCTGAGTGGTAGCTTAGCAACCGCGCTTCGTCCGGTGAGTATTTGAATTTCGGAAGCCCATCCCCCATACCCCCCTCCCCTCTCCCATAACAACATTTTCCTTAAAGGCCGGTAACGGTTCTGCACTGCCTATGGCACTGTGGATGTTTATGGGCGGCGTTGATTGCTTTCCATCAGGTGACACGCCTGCTCGTTTGCCTTCCTATCCCATAAAAAAAATATATAAAATTTAAATTCTAATTTATTTTTATTATATTCGAGACGACTTACACTAAGACGATTACAATCTACGTGTTTTTTGGTAGATCCTATCCTAAACTAGGCTGTGTTGGTATTTTGGTATGCCCAACGATCAGTATTAGGCCATAAGGTCTTATTCCATTAATATTTAGAAAAATATTGCTTTCTAAATTTTTCGGTTCGTTTCTAACGATGTACCCAAAATACTTTAAAGCTTCACGAGTGACCGAGGAATAGTCCTCCTTGTCTTTCACGGAAACCCACATCTCTGCGTATGAAATATTGGAGTAAAATCCAAAAAATAAATTAATTTTGATGTTCTCTAATGTACTCTAAGTGGTCTGTGATATTAGCAGACGCCGATAGGCCTTCGCCAAGAATCTCTCGAGAAGAAGATCATCTCTCAGTATCTTTTATTGATTTTACCATGGGGAGTGCGTGAATTGTTTGGGATAATTCCGGCCGTTGCGTTTCAATACCGCACAACTAGCCGCATGGAAAAGTTTTATTCCCATTATCTGGATGAGAGGCGATCCAGTACGGTGCGCTTTTCCAGAAACATCTTTTCACGCACCAATACCCAGTGGAACCGGCTACCTCCAGTGTTTCTGAACCCATTGGAAACTTAAAAAATAAGCCTACATTTTCTTAAAGGCTGGAAACGCTTTTGCACTGATCAGGTGACACGCTTGCTCATTTGCCCTCCTATCCCATAAAAAAAGAAGCGCAAAAGGAACTTCAAACTACACTCCATATTATTAATTGTAACACTCCAAATTGGACCGTTTTATGCAGAAATGCATAAATAGACAAATAAAAGTAATTACAATTTAACACAGAAAAGTAGTTTTGTAGTGCTAGTAACCCTGTTTAATATTATTTTATATATGGAAACAAAGAAGCGGAAACGTAGTAAACCTTAAAATGAAAACGTACCACCAACGCCGATAAACTTTTAAGATTTCTGAAAATACTGTATCTGATCACTCAAAAAACATTCAGTTTCAATGCTGTACCAATTCGATTAGTCGTAGAGCTGTGAGACTCAGATAATTCAACGCAGTATTTGATCCGAATACGCAATAAATTTTTAACAACTGTGTCATTTACAGCGTTTTCGTTTGTTTGCTTCGAAATAAAACAGTGGTCCCCAACTTTTTTAATGTCTCAGACTGTAAACGTTTGATTTTACCGCGGACCGCTGAGGGGACGATATTGATTGTTTACAGTTTATTGTTTTGATTAACACATCCTTTCTATTAAGTCTACAACACCACTGCCACTCAGCTCACCTTATTCTATAGTCCATGGGTCCATGGAAAGTCACATAATACCAGGGAATTACTTAACAGTAAAGTATCTCGGAATTTTAAAAAATAATTGAATACAGATTCAGGGAATACTTATTGCTTGTACCTCTTACATTGGCAGTTTGCAGGTTGGATCATTCCTGCATAACGTGGTCCAATTTTGCTTACATATTGAAAACGACGTCAAACACAGGCGAATAAATAGGTCGGGTCCCGTGTGGGTCATTAGTGATTTCACTTCGATGTAATGTCGATCAATTTGTACCACACTGCGGGACGCTTGGTAGATGTATATTGCGAAATTCGTGTTTTAAATCTTTACTTATCAATTAACGAGATAGGAGACAAAGTAGCGGGTTATGGTGTATTCAATTTTTTTGTTTTTAGATATAAGACTTTCCTTTCTTCTTTATCCTCTCCCTTCCCCTCCGCCAATCCACGGTCTGACGTGCCAGTGGATGCGTGGCTAAGGGCGAGCTTAGTCCCGGGATCGGGCTCCCCCGGGTACTATGTTGCCTTACCTCAGCATGCAGGGCTCTGCTGGGGCTGACCTCCATCCTCTTTTACGGCTCGTGGAATTCACTAAGACGAATTTAATATACCTGATTTGATGAAAAATGACGGCGACGTGGTCCTCATTCTCACGAGGACGTAAAGCGACCAATGGAAACTTTCAGTTATGTTTGTTTACGTAACATTTAAGTTATTATAATACAAAAGTAAAAAAATGATTATATATATTTTTTATGGGATAGCTGGGATAGCAAACGAGCAGGCGTATCACCTGATGGAAAGCAGTCAACACCGCCCATAGACATCCGCAGCGCCATAAGCAGTGCGGAAGCGTTGCCGGGCTTTAAGGAAAGTGTCATTACGGGAGTCGGAGGGAAGGGAAAGGGGGAGAATGTTGGGCTTGCGAAATTCAGCCGCTTATTGTACAAAGTGCAGTAGTTAAGCTACCACTCAGACGCCGGTTTTCTGCGGGAATGTGGTACTTCCCCGGGCGAGCCGGCCCATTCATGCTACAGACATATATTATGCCATTCTTGACAAAGTATTCGTCTGCAGCGTGGCTCTAAAACTAGATATGCGAAAAACCACAAGCAGCGCCTGTTAAAAGATTGACACGTCTAACAGCTATTGCCCTCCTCAATCATTGTAGAGGGAAGAGAACGACCCGGCAGGTAACGCCAGCGCAAAACCACTTAAATAATGAATAACTACCATTGGCAAAGATGTTTGCAACAATAAGGTTCTACGGTCTGAACTATTCTATGATCCATGCAGCTGAAAAATCCCACAACAGAGACTAAGAACGATAGAAATATTTACTTTTCTTTTCTTCTCTTTTCTTTGATGGCAATTAGTTATAACTATTATGCCAGTGTCAAGTAAAATACATTAATATCCAATCTCTTGAAATGTAACAAGTCAGCTTATCACGTTACGTGTTGATAAAATGGTGGTTATTTTACCAAAACCTTCTATGGACTTTATCAGTCAACTTAAAAAGTTACGATACACGCACGTATTTCATTTATATGCCTTAATCGAACTATATTGCATAATACGCTACCACAATTAAACAATATAATTGATAATAATATAAGATTATGAGAATGAAATAAAAACACAACGTCACCGATGTAAGTTGGCGGGAAAAGTCCAAATATTTACTTGCAAACAGCAAATAAACGACCATAAATAGAAAGTTGTGTCTATGACAGTTCTAACGTTAGAACTAAAGTTTCTAATTTATGAGTTCGCCATTTTGTGCGTGGTTGTCGTACCTACTACACTGATGCGTCCCACAGGAATGCGCTAACACCTTTATGATGTTAAGAAGAAGTTGTGCCTTACAGTTTATCCACTAGCAAAACATTAACAGGACAAATAAAACTTGTATTGCTATTTTTTCGCTATATTTATTTTAGGTGGATTATTTTAGTATTTATATACTCATCATCAGCAGCCAGCGGCAGTCCACTGCTGGACATAGGCCTCCCCCATGAAGCGCCACCTAGCCCGATCTTCGGCTACACGCATCCAGTTTCTGCCAGTCGCCCTGCACAGATCGTCGCACCATCTAGCCGGGGGGCGTCCCACACTATGTGTACTGAGACGCGGTCTCCACTCCAGCACTCGTTTGCTCCAGCGATTGTCGGAACTCCGACAAACGTGACCAGCCCATTGCCACTTTAGTTTGCTAATTCGAAAGACTATGTCTATGTATGATGATGATGACCTACACCGTCTCTCAAGCAACGTATACCTATAACGTCTCTCAAGCAACGTACTTACCTACGAGCAATGTACGCTCTCACCGACAACGCCCCTCCGTAGTTCTTAAGTATGTTTACTAATTGTGTTTATTAAGAAATTAACTTGATTTTCTGCTTCGTGTATAAAATAAATTAGCGTGATTAATAAAGTGAATTAGTCAATCGATTTCGCAACACAGTTTGCGCGCATTCCGTAAATGACGTCACGAATAGAAAGCTATGCTGTAAATTGATTTACTGTACACAAGCGGCACAGACCTTGGGCACTGACACTTTAGTGATAGTTTCTTGTTATAGATATTCAGGTATATTTACAACCGCTTGTGTGAGCGGTAAGCGAACTGAGTTTATGCCAAGGATTTTGCGTTTCAATTTTTACAGCACTCAACTGGTAGTCTTAGGCGTTTCCTAATTTGGGGCACCTACTTGTAGATCAGTATTTTTTTAATAGCAAACGAGTAGGCATGTCACCTGATGGAAAGCAATCAACGCCGCCCATAGACTTCCGCAGCGCCATAAGCAGTGCGGAAGCGTTGCCGACCTTATTAGGAAAGTGTCTTTATGGGAGTGGGAATGGGACGGGGAGGGGAAGAGGGAGGGGGAGTGTGTTAGGCCTCCGGAATTCGGCTGCTCACTGTACGAAACGCGGTAGCTAAGCTACCACTCAGATCCCGTTAATTCGGTGAGAGTGTAGTACTTCCCCGGACGAGCCGACCCATTCATGCTACAGACAAATAAAATACCATTCTTGACAAAGTATTCGTCTGCAGCGTGGCTCTATCACTATTTATTCAGTGTTTGGTTTCAGGTATAAAGTTTCTGCCAGCTGCCCTGCGTGGGTTGTAACTGCTTTTAGTCAGAAGAAGCATTTTCTAGATTAATACCTGTCTACCCCAAGAATTAATAGTTCTTCGTGACCAGCCTATGGCCATTTACATTTGCTTACTCGACGAGCTATATGGGTGATTGTTTTAAATTTGTTTTATGCTTTTATGTTTATATTGTTTTATATTTATGTTGCATATTATATCCTCATGAATTGAATTAAACACAACATTATTTAAAAAAGGGTGTATGAATGGCTAATACATGCCAATATGTATTTATAATACTAAGGACATTTTTACTTTAAACGATCGATCAAATGTATATAATAGATAAACAAAAGTGATATATAAATGTAATAATAAATTATAATTCTAATGAGAATATAATAGTTTAGATATGTATTTAGATCTGTAATAATTGTTTTAGTTATTTTTAATATTATAGTATGTAATAATTAAAGCTATTTGTACGCCATAACTGGCTATGTGATGGAGCTTCATACGTTATTTTTTTCATCTTGTTACACCTGACATTATGCAAATAAAGAATTATGTTGTAAGGTATTACCAGTGAAGTTACTAAATTCGTTGTGAATAATTGTACGTTCACCAGGTATTTATCCTATAGAGTTTAGGTGCCTCGTCAATCTGCATTGGACAAACGTGGGAATTCATAACCATTAATTACTCCAGTCAAATATAAACGGGCTATGAATAAAAGCTTTTAGCAATCAGCGATCAAGATCCGTGCCAGCAACTATACATCGCACACTAATGACTAATGACCTAAACGTGAATTGACCTATTTAAGTTTCTGCCTTTGACATCGTTCCCAATCTGCTGTTAGGATTTGAGGTGTAACAAGAAACAACATGACACGCAATCTGGAATCCCTTTTGTGCCTCATGGCAATAACATACATTGCCTCGGGAAACGAGCATCATTTACACGACGATGAATACATCAAAGTCAATGGATTATGTAAGTATTAGCATTTTAAATATTATAATCCCGTAACACCGTTATGGGAGCGGTGGGGTTGGGGGGTTGCGCGTCCGGAACTCAACCTCTCACTGGATGAAGCGCGGTAGCTCAGCTACCATTCAGACGCCGGTTTTCTCTGGGGGTGTGGTACTTCCCCGGGAAAAGTACTTGTTTGCAGCGTGGCTCTACCACTACATGTACAATATAAGAAAACAAATATCTATTATATAATAGAAGGTAAAAAAAATTAAAAAAAAAAACTACTTATAATAAATAAATGAAATATGGGCTTTAAAAAAACTGTAAGAAATTCTGAGGTTATTTTCCGAAGTATTTATTTTCTTATTATTTTTTTTTATTCACTCTGGCAGGGTACAAAATATGCGATGATGGCACTCACGCATACTCAAGCGACTGCGGTTACGTAATACCTGAACCAACCTGCGACAATCCATCACCACAGCCGGACACTAGCAAGCCGGTCTGCGACTTCTACGCTTGTTACTGCGACTCGCCAACCGTACGGGACCCTGAAACGAAGCAGTGTGTACCTCCTCATAATTGTAAAAAGAATAACTAACGAAGAAATGCAATCGCCCGGACTTTTCCCGCCAAGTAAATCAGTGAATTTGAGTTTTTATTTCTGTTTACGCATAGAGTTTAGTTTTGTCGGCGGGCCATAGATGTCGCTGATAGTTGTTAAACACGGTGGCGACGATTGTTGTAACGATTTTATGTAGTCTCAAATTGGTTGCCAATAAAATCGACTTGCTACTGAACCAAATACGGAATTTTATTTATAACTTCAGTTCATAGTGCAACCTAGTGCCTGCGGGTACAATTGCATTTTTATAATCTCCTGTTATTATTACTTATATTATTTAATACTATGTGCCTCATTACTCGATATAGTTTGATTGAGGTTTAAATAAATGAATTAAAGTAAGTGAAGTGAAATGAAATAAAAAAAAAATGCGTGTCTTGTCCCCTTTTAACTTCACTGTGAGGTGACTTGCTTACTCATGTGCTTATTTCGTCCATAAAAAATATAACAATAAGTTGTCATAAATATTTACTTTTAATTCCCCGTTAATAATTAAACATAAAACAAAATTCATGTTGAACAAAGCACTCGGTACAATGTGACAAATTGTCCGACGTTACATATTATATTTATCTCATTGTATATGTCAATCATTTGCTTACAGTCTATTACAACATTTGTTTCACTTGTCATCGTTATCTTGAACTCTATAACAACAATTATAAGATACAAAATGGTTTGTTAAAGAGGCTTTCATATATCAAGTTCCGCATACTTCTACGACCGTAATGGAAAAGCTTGATTTGTGGAATAACGTTTTCGCTGCCGTGAAATAAATTCGTCAAATATACTTAGCATACATCAATGTCTATGGGACAGCGGATATATTTGGTTTGGAATTAACTTCGTTCTTTATTTCAAGCGTACTGCCAAGTCTTCTAGACGTGCAGCTTGTGATGTGTTTATACACAGCGAACCATCAACGCCTTGCGGATCCAATATAACAACGGTTTCAGAATATTGTTGGGGCTGCCCCGTTTCTGCAGTGCATCGGGTATGTTCGTTAAAGCCTGCAACGATGGCTTTTGGGCCATTTTGCGAAAACGAACAGCCTCGTTGCTGCACAGAGTGCGGGACAGCTCCAACTCTATAATGAAAACCGTTGTTGGTAGATTCAACTCGCGCCTTATGAAACAGCTAAATCGGTTTCACTGTAAATGATTTAATAACATAATTTTTAATGTGTACATAATTACTAACACAAATGTAAAAATATAAAAATGTAAAATGTATGGACCAAAAAAAAATTGTCTGAAATAAAGATTATTATTATATTTATTCGATTTTTGCAATTTAATTTTTACAGTGGCAGAGCCACGCTGCAGACGAATACTTTGTCGAGAGTGGCATAATATTTGTCTGTAGCATAAATCAACAAAACATAGCTCGCCCGAGAAAGAATCACACTCCCGCAGAAAACCGGCGTCTGAGTGGTAGGTTATCATACCGCGTTTCGTACGGTGAGCGGCCGAGTTCCGGAGGCCCGACACCCTCCCCCCTCCCTCTACCCCTCCCCCTCCCCCTCCCACTCCCTCTCCCATAACGACACTTTCCTTAAAGGTCGGCAACGCTTCCGCACTACCTATAGCGTTGCGGAAGTCGATGGACGGCGTGGATTTCTTTCCATCAGATGACACGCCTGCTCGTTTGCTTTCCTATCCCATTCAAAAAAATAGTTTTGACTTTATTGATAATATACATAAAGTTTACACAAAATATAATGTACATTTATAAATTAGACGAAAGGATTGACTGAGCGTTTGCTAACAGAGGATAATGGCTCTCGTCGGATATTATACAGAAACTACTTAATCATAAGAGAGACACGCGCCCCCTATTAATAGTACACCAGCATAAAAGTACGGCCTTCACGGGTAGTTTTCGATACCAGCCAATGAAATGCTGGAACAACAACCTCCTGCACTAAGGTGCCTTAAAAGAGGCTTTAAGTTTAAAAAAGTATAAGTCTTAACATAGCCTTAATAATCGAACATGTTGTAACAAGTTATAAGAGTCCAGCATATATATATATATATATATATATATATATATATATATATATATATATATATATATATATATATATATATATATATATATATATATATATATTGGGTTTGGGTGCTTTTCCTATGGCGTCCCATAATAATTAATCCCTTACATTATATAATTACATAACTCATTAATGAATTATCTAATTATATGTATTATCATATTTATTAATTACGTAACTAATTAATGAGTTACGTACATATTTTGTGAAAAATTCAAAGCAATTACGTAATTTATTAATTTTATCCTCTTCATTAATTTTAATCCTAAAACTACTAGCTCTTTAATCCACTCCCTTAGATTTAGTATTTTATGGCCACAGGACAATATAAAAAAGCAGCCTGCCACGTCGATTATCGTGAAATTCACGCTATGAAATTTTCCGCTCTATGCGGCAGTACCATAAATACTCGAAGTCAAAAAATATCGTCAATACGCCTTTACAGAAGTAAATGACAAAAGTCATCGATAAAAAAGATTCTGGAAATAAGTACAACCCTAACCAACTGCGCCCATGTGTTCTCTTAAAACAGTTACACCTACATACATATCATCGTCAGCAGCCTGCGACAGTCCACTGCTGGACATAGGCCTCCCCCATGGAGCGCCACCTAGCCCGATCTTCGGCTACACGCATCCAGTTTCTGCCAGCCGCCCTGCGCAGATCGTCGCACCATCTAGCCGAGGGGCGTCCCACACCGTTTACCGAGACGCGGTCTCCACTCCAGCACTCGTCTGCTCCAACGATCGTCGGATCTCCGACAGACGTGACCAGCCCATTGCCACTTAAGTCTGCTAATTCGAAAGGCTATGTCGGTGACTTTAGTTCTCTGGCGGATTTGTTCATTCCGAAACATATCTACCAGAGAAACTCCGAGCATAGCTCTCTCCATAGCTCTCTGAGCGACTCTGAGCTTATGAAGCAGACGGATTGTCAGCGTCCACGTTTCGGCGCCGTAGGAGAGTACCGGTAGGACACACTGGTCGAAGACTTTCGTCTTCAGGCTCTGAGGTATGGGCAACGAGAAGACCGGACGGAGTTTCCTACATACATATGTATCATATAAATCGATTAGAGAATATATTTACCTGATGGGATGATTTCTGTAAGTTATGGTCTTGTCCAATAAACGAACACATATACTATCAGTACAAAGAAGTATTTATAAAGGTATTTAAGTAATGTATGACATACTCGTAGTAGGAGAAAAGTCTTCATTACTCACTCGATTGATTCCTAATACAGACAGTGTTAATTCAATCTATGCAGTGATTTTCATTCTAATAAAGACCTGCCCTGAAATAATGTTATATTAAAAGTAATTTTCATTTATTTTATAAATTAACATCATAAAATAAAAACATTGTATGCTTTGATTTACGAAAGTAATTATCAATAGAATTTGGCAGTCCACAGCTTAAGTCCCTGCTTAGATAGTTTGGGCACATTTTTTTATGGGATAGGAAGGCAAAAAGCAGGCATATCACCTGATGGAAGGAGAGAGTAAAGCGTGGAAGGCGCAACAATCTACGCAGGATGGCTGGTATAAACTGAATGCTTGTAGTTGTCGATCGGGCTCAGTAGTACGCCTTGGGAGAGGCTTATGTACAACAGTGGTTTGCCACATTCAAGAAAGATGATACTAATAAATAAAAACACATTAATATTTTATCAACCAATCCCACTAAGGACACGAATAAAACAAAATACGTGTATATTTTTTTTTTCATGTCAAGCCATAAATGACCATCACTGCATATAAATGTATTATTACATAAGTTTGAACGAAATTACACTTTACCGCTACAAAATTAGAGCATAGAATAGCTATTAAGACGAGAGAAGTATGTTATGTCTTCCAAAAGATATATTTACCGTTTTATTTGACATAAATATTCACTAAGTTGAAATAACTTGGCGTATATATTTCACGAGATTCGCTCAACTTGTCTTATGCCGGGTACACATCGAAACAAGTTTATGGTATGGACTGTAAGTTAAAAAATTGAAACTGAAAGGCAAATAAGCAAGCGCGTTGCCCGATGGAAAGCAATGTACGCCGCTAATAGACAAATGAAATATCATAGGAATTGCAAAAGCGTTGCTTTTACGTACATACATATCGTCACGCCTATTTCCCGTAGGGGTAGGCAGAGACCACAAGAGATAGTCGAATTACTGATGTCGAATTGGAATTTTCTAGAGATATTTTCTAGTTGTGGCAAACAAAAAGAGAATTTATGATCTCTTGTCGTGATTTTCCTTGATTTAATACCCTCAATATTACTTAGGTTTTATCTCACACAAATCTACAAATTTATGATTTGTAGATTTGTGTGTGAGGTTGTACGTGGAAAGAAGTTTCTCACGTGTAAAGAAAAAGAATGCATCGCTACTAATCCAAATGGTATAGTTAAAACTTTATAGTAGAAAATATTTTTCGAAGGATTTATTTACGAACAAATCTTCTGGGCACTATTGTAAATTTGATAAAAAATTTTGAGAGGACGATTAAGTTTTCCGGAGAATCAAAAATCGTTGGAGTAGACGAGTGCTGGAGTGAAGATCGCGAGCAAAACAGATGAAGCGATGATAGGCGGCTAATAGAAACTGGATGCATAAAGCTAAAGATCACGTTAGGTGGCGGGTCTTGGAGGCCTATATCCAACTGTGGACTGTTGATGACTGTTATGGTTTTGTCTATAAAGACACACATAATGCGAAGAGGAGATGGTAATATGGAAAAACTTGTCATCGTTGGTAATACCGAAGGGAAAAGAACGCGAGGACGGTTCCAATAAGATGGTCCAAACAAGTAAAGGAATTCGCATCCTCTTCCAAATTTCAATAGGTGGTGAGGGCTACTTTGGACCAGAACCAACGGAGATAGATTGTCCGTTTGAGGGGTTCTTATGACCACAATCCTCAGTAATGAGGAACAGATTAAAAAAGAAGTTGTCTATAAAAAAAATTGAAGATTTTAGAAAATATGATAAACATATTCAATTTCCACTATGTGGATACGGCCTTATGTTCAATATGGAGGAAAACAATTTTCTATTTTCTTCAATTCTCACCTGCTTGTGTCAACATCGTTTTGTTTTAGTACGCAAACGGCTGGTGCAGTTTTTTTTTCTGTAAAAATAATTTGGTACGTACTTGACAAGATTTCGTGTATGAATTGCAGACGAAAATTTTGATTATTTTTTGAAAAAGTACAATTAGATTATTAGTCGTAGTAGTGTTGACGAAATTCGTTTCCTTTGAGTTCGCGCATCATTCATTCAACCATTCAGGTATCAGCACCTTTGTTCTTTTTCTTAAATGGCAATCAACGCCCGGGGAAGTACCACACTTTCGCAGAAAACCGGCGTCTGCGTGGTAACTTAGCTACCGCGCTTCGTCCGGTGAGCGATTGAATTCCGAAGGCCCACACACTGATCCTCTACTCAAGGTGACCGAATCAATAAAGTCGATGTGCCTTAATCGCATAACGTTTTGTTGGTGCACCATGTCTTCTATCTCGGCGTTCTTTCAGATCCTCCATGACTCATCTTATCTTCTAGTTCTGCCCACGATCTTACGGAGAATTTTTCCGCTAGGCTACTAATAGTTTATTCTTCTCTTTAAGCGTGAGTGTCCCAGCTTCGGCTCCATACATGAAAATAAGACATATCACCGTCTTGTATATTCGCAGCTTGGTACTTCTGCTGAGGAGTTTTGATGCAAAAACTGTGAATATAACCCGGACAGCGCCGGGTGCCACAGCTAGTGTTATATAATGCTTATCTTAGCGTGAAAATGATATCAAAATTAATATTAAAAAGGTTACACACCTGCCTACCTTTGCGTCAAACTAGTGCTGATCAGATATTCCTCTATAGGGCAATCCATTATGCTGTCAAGGTTTCGGGAGCAATTTTTGTTAACTTCCACCTGTTGTTTTATATTTTAGGTTATATACCAAATAATGTAAAAAATACTTATAATAACTTGTATATTTGTAATATATATATATGAACTATATTTCTTTTTTTGTATAATTTAGTTTATAGTTTTTAATTCTTTGTACAGTCTTGTAATATTATATTAAATATGATAATTATTATAATATAACTAATACATAAATGGTACACGATTATACCTAAATGGAACTTTTAAACACGCTAAATACTTACGTATTAATAATGTAATGAATATTGTGTGATAATAAATCAATTTTTATTCAAAACATCATATGGCCTGGGTGGGTAGACCGTGGATTGGCGGAGAGGAAGGGAAAGGATAGAGAAGAAAGGAAATGCGGATTGGGGGTGTCACCAGACTCGGAATAAACATTTATAAATCCATATAAATATTTATTCCGATGCGGGAATCGAACCCGCGACCATTGACTCCGCGGGTGGAGGGCCCCGCCACTGAGCCAATCGGTCGTGTGATAATATAGAAAACGGCTTGGCATGGTAATATAAATACTTAATTCATTTTCTTGCACTCTTCAAGATGAACACATTTGTTGGTGTTGGGATGTCTGACGGTTGGGGGATCGCAATAGCAGTCGGAGAAGTCGCAAACATGCGCCCGCTCGTCAGGCGTTGGACTAGGCTCGTCGCAGGTGGCTTCCGGTGTCAGATAGCCACAGCCAGTCGTGTAGGCGTGTGTACCCACTTCACATTCCTCTTGACCTATAATAAGATATCAATGTCAACCTGATTATCAGAACGTTTTTTTTCTACAGCCCATATATGTCCCACTGCTGAGCACGGGCCTCTTCATTTCTGTAATAATGGACATTTTAACCCACCACGCTTGTCCAATGCGGATTGGCGGGGTTACCAAACTTGGGATAAATATCTGCGATCGATGATCGAATTCGTGCCAATTGACTCCGTAGGCGGAAGGTCCCGCCACATAGCCAATTGGTCATCAACTTTCAGAACTGGTAACTCAAAAGAAATGTTTTTTTCACTTCTCACTTTTGATGACATTTAACGGATAATTGTGAAACGTAACCGATGGAATACTTCGTATATATCTCAAAAATACCACTTTTATATGTAAATACCGATAACTTTTCCTAAAAAATTCAATCTTTTGTTGTTTCCGCAAAATTTACTCATATGTACTTTTGGTTTTTTTTTATGGATCAGGAAAGCAAACGAGCAGGCATGTCACCTGATGAAAAGCAATCAACGCCGCCCATAGAATACGGCAGTGCCATAGGCAGTGCGGAAGCGTTGCCGACCTTTAAATAAAGTGTCATTGTAGGAGTGGGAATGGGAGGAGGAGGTGTAGAGGGAGGGGGGAAGGTGTTGGGCCTCCGGCCGCTCACTGTACAAAGCGCGGTAGGTAAGCTACCACTCAGACGCCGGTTTTCTGCGGGAGTGTGGTACTTCCTCGGGCGAGCCGGCCCATTCATGCTACAGACAAATATTATGCAATTCTTGACAAAGTATTCGTCTGCAGTGTGGCTCTACCACTATAAAAAATAATTCTGATAAGTAGGTCGATGTAATGATGTGTATGTATGTGATAGAAGATGTATGTGATATAAATATGAAAAGTATACATAGCCCACTGTGAATTATGAGGACTCCCCACTTCCGGGGAAATGCCTATCAACCAATCAATCACCACTGTTGAACACGGGGTCTTTTTATTTCCGGATGATATGGACATTAACCCATCATGTTTGCCCAGGGCGGATTGGAAAGACTCCCAGACTCAGAAAAATACCTAATCTTTTCCATCAACCCAAAGGTTCATTAGCAGAGAACGCATTTTGGCCTTTATACTAGAATTTGTACAGGAAGAATAAACCAAAAAATAAATAAATGACTCAAATAGCTAAATGGCGAATTTAGCGCTTTCGGAATTAATTCGTGCAGAGATAAACATACATGTATGGGCGGCATTGATTGCTTTCCCATCGGGTGACACGCCTGTTCATTTGCCTTCCTATTATATAAATAAAGAATATAAAATTAGTCATCAATTGTATTGGAAAAATTTAGATGTCAAAATATTTGCACAAAACGGAAACTCATTATTTTAGTCGTTGCACCTATTCAAAGACTCGTAAGATATCTTTTAGACCTCTTAACGAAATTAAACTTTCAAATCAATATATGTAAAATGACTTACATTGCAAGGACGACCGATTGGCTCAGTGGCGGGGCCCTCCGCCCGCGGAGTCAATGGTCGCGGATTCGATCCCCGCATCGGAATAAATATATGTATGAATTTATAAATATTTATTCCGAGTCTGATAACCTAATCCGCATTTATTTTCCTGCCCTATTCTTTCTTCTCTATCATTTTCCCCTTCATCTCCGCCAATCCACGGTCTGCCGTGCCAATCTGGGCTGACCTCCGGCTTACGACTCGTGGGATTCACTAAAATAAATTCACCTAATTTGTTGAAAAATGACGGCGATGGGGTTTGCCACCCGTCACGTACTGATTCCCACGAGGGCGAGTAACGACTAATGAAGAGCCGTTTCACTGCGATGAATGTGAGAGGAAGAATGGATGAAAGGATGGATGAGTGCCGAGGAGGTGGAGAGGGTGTACTGTGGTCTCTGCCAACCCCTGCGGGAGATAGGCGTGAATATATAAAAAAAAACTTACATTGCCCGTCAACGTATATACAGCCACGAGGGTAAATTTTCGTTCCCGCGAATACCGAATACACCACCGATAAAAGACTTATCAGTGCTAATAGATTCATATTAGTGAACTATCCAGATGTTTTCTACACGACCTCACTGTATAAATATCTAGAATAATATAAATGGCGATTCTACTAAAGTTTCCTTATATCTAAGGTCGATGGGAGTCATTTGTAGGTGTAATTGTAATTAAGGTTGAAATAAACGCAACTGTTTAATAAATATATGCCAAACCTTAAAACTTGACTGCTATTATAAATAACATATTGACATGTGGTAGAGCTACGCTGCAGACGAATACTTTGTCAAAAATGGCATAATATTTGTCTGTAGCATGAATGGGCCGGCTCGCCCGGAGAAGTACCACGCTCTTGTAAAAAACTGGCTTCTGAGTGCTAGCTTAGCTACCGTGCTTCTTCCGATGAGTGAACACATACCACCACTCTTCCACAATTACACGACACGTGTTTCGCCTCAGCACAAGGCATCATCAGGTATAGTAGACCCTACCTACCTTTGTGTGCTTATGTTACTTTCCTGTTCCGATACTATCAGGTCATGGTAACGCATAATATCACTTTGTATCAACTCAAACAAGCACAGTCACGCCACGGAAGATGTTTGTTTTCCGTCTTATTATCTGAACAGTTTGTTGTATGGTAAAATCGCGCACCTAGAGAATCATTAATAAGTTTTTTTTTTTTATAGGATAAGAAGGCAAATGAGCAGGCGTGTCACCTGAAGGAAAGCAGTCAACGTCGCCCACAGACATTTCAGAAGATTTTTTCGAAGTTTCTATTAAATCGCTAAACTTATTAGTTATTACTAAACTTAATCTTTCTTTTAATAATATATTATTTTCTTCTTATACATGGAACCATCTCTATAACATGATTTGAATCTGATCTTATTTTAAAGGTAGTACTGAATGGGTAGCTATACCGAAGAAGTATTGCATCCTTACAAAATATCGATGTTGTACTGTGTTCACATTTTGTAATGCACAGTTTCGACGGCACAATTCTTTCCCGCTTTCTTTATTTTCTTCTTACTTTTTTATTACATTCTTCTTCTCTTCCCACATCTCCAATGCCATCAGTATGGTGAATGTCCATATACGGTGCCGGTTGCTTATCACGAGGTAACGCGATTTCTCGCTTGCCTATACACAAACATAATGAAAACTAATAAAAAACAAGAACAGAAATCGTAAAGGTATGAATTTCTTTCACTATTTCTTCTTCATAATGACTTTCATGTGTCTCGGCGCGACAACACCTTCATCGAGCGCCTGGCTATGCAAAGAAAAGTGGAAGGAACCCGAGCGCGTGGCAGATTTCCGATGGCGATGGGGGTAGGGACCAGACCAAAACCGCTCTCAGTAGCCCCCTACATGAATGCATGAAGAAGGCAGCCGTGAGGGATGAATGGCGGCGTCTGGTTGAACAGGCCACAACTATAAATAACAACCACGACTGCTCTGCCAAGAGCATGACGACATAGAAGAATTTATTCTTATTAAGAAACGATAGTAAAATCTTGATTGCTAACACAATAATGTTCATCCAAAGAAATGTAATTTTGTATGTCATTCTTATGGTGCTATGTCCCCGAGTTGGGGCAGAGGGCATCCACAGTGCTTCTCCATTAGGATAGGTCTTGAGCGACGCACTTCATTTCGGGTTGATTCATTTTTTATGTCATAGTAAGAATTTGTATTATAATAATTTTTTATATTACTTTTTAGTAACTAAGAATTTGTATTTGAATTTTATTCTCTGATGATGATTTCATCATGGACTTTTCAGTGCATCAACTAGACTCAAAATAATTAAAACACATTCGCACGTAACGTGTTAACACTGGCAGCTATAAATAAACCATTTGAGATGTTACGAATTAGTATTCAAAGGATGGCGTTGAGATAGCTGTGAGATTTAATAAAACTCTCATTATACGACAGTCGGCAAGTTAGTTTTATTGGTTAAACACTAACCGACTACTGATTTATGTTACAAACTGTGGTGATAAAAAATTTCTTTTATAGAAACCAGCAAGTTTGTACTAAAGAATGAAACTGCGCTTATATTTCACTTTACTATTTATTTAATAAACAAATAGCTATAAATATACATAAGAAAAAAACCGTCCGTCCCGGGATCAGGCTCCCCCGCGACACCCGGGATCTTTAGGGGGTTTTTATCTTCAATTAAAATTCTTCAAAATTATATTATTTTATTCTTCTTATTTATTTTCACATTTATATCATATTCATTATTATTACCGTATTATATTTTATACTTTTTAATTTACATTTTATATATGTGCCGAACGGGTGACATGTCTATAAATATATATAAAAGATGTCAAACGAACTAATCATTTTGTTTTAATAGAATACTATTTCTTTTTTATTTCAAAAAACCGAATTTAAAAAGAAATAATATGAAAAGTTTCATTCCATTAGTGATACATTTATTAATGTATAATATCACTACAGTACTATGGTGCCTTACCTCAGCAAGCGGGGCTCTGCTGGGGCTGACCTCCATCGTGGAATTAGGTTTTATTATTATTTTTAATTACACATGATGTTGCTTGAAAAAAGCTTACAAAATAAAGTTTGTTGTGTACAGTTATAATTTGAAATTTGCTTACAATACAAAGTAATATAATATCTTTATCTCATTAAATACAACACAGATTAAATATAGGTAATTAAGTTTTATTATTATTATATATTACATTTGATATTACTTAAAAATAGTCACAACGATCAAATCTTTGAAAGGTAGGAATAGTTTCTAAGGGAAAACGAAATTGTTACTTTTACTACATTCCTAATATTTTTATCAAATTATTCACCTTTTAAACCTTCCCTGGATTTCCAAAAATAATTCAAAGCCGAAATTAGCCAAATCGGTCTAGCCGTTCTCGAGTTTTAGCGGGACTAACGAATAGCAATTGATTTTTATATAAGTAAAATAAAAAATGAATTCATCAGAAGTCGAATGATAAGCGCGTGTTATTACAATTTTTTATATAGCACCTTACAGAAATAAATAGTATAAGCGCCGCACGACATGAAATTGCTCTTCAAATTTGGAAGGCGCTATTATGCACCTGAATAGCCAATTTGAACCTGTATCATTAGTTTTTATGTAATAAAGAATTTAAATAAACATTTAATAAAATCTTTCCAACTATTTATCAGCGTAAAGCAATTATGCTTATCTATAGTAACTTTAAAATCGCGAACGGCAGTTTCAAAGTTATTAGACGAGTCATTGTCTGAGCCGCGTATCACATTATGCTTTTGAGCATATTTCAAAGAGGATAATGGCCTTTAAAAATGCGCGCTTAATAAAATGTTGCTGTTTATATGCAAATGATATTAAAACGGGCCTAAATAAAGAAGACAATCTACCTTTTAATTTTATCTTCCTCTTCACAGGAAATTTGATTCATTACCTTTTAGATTTTATTTTAAGGTTTTTAAATTTTATTTTTGCCATATTACCCATTTTATAATATTTGTTTTTTTTAACAAAAATCACGCTAGCGCTCGCTGTAGCTTGTACTTTATATGTAATAAAGAGCAAAAGAAACAAATTTATAAACCTTATTCAACAAAAGTAATAATGATATACAAAGCTTGTAAATACAATTGTCACTTTAGACACATCATTGTCTAAACATCTTTGAAATACGCTCAAAAACAAAATGTAGTGACATTTTGCTTTTGAGCGTATTTCAAAGACTTTCAGAATGTGAGTTTTGAATAAAAGTCTGTCGTTTGTATGCAAATGATATTAAGACTGGCTTAAAATAAGAACTCCAACCTTCGTTTTGTAGAAAAAAGTTAAATCTTTTTGGGGAAGGTTATGTGTATAAATCGCACGGTGCAGATATGTAGGTCCGACTTTAAAGGACGATAATGTGTTTGATTGGTCAAACTATCCGAAGAACTATATGAAGTTATTATTTACTATATATTGGTCCAATAGTAAATAATAACTTCATAATCGATAGAGCTAATCACTTCGTAATCATAACGGATTGTCAACCTAGTAAATTGGCTTACCTATTAGGTATAAAAAAACAACATCTGAAGAACATTGAATTAAAATCAAATGATATAAGTGGCCTCATTTATTTGAATTAAAAATCATTGAAAATGTATACATCAAATATTATATTATGATTAGTTCAAATTCATTCAATTTGTTCAAAGTTACCTATAGCGTCATTGTACTACGTTTTTCGTAAATTATTTTGGAAATATATTTATTTATTAATATAATATTTATTACAAACAAAAATTGCTGTGGATTTCCTGGCGTAGAATATTACAAACTTTTTTCTTCTCATAGCTGTCGTATGAAGCGACTATAATAAAAAATCCAATGTATGAGCAAGAGTGTTAACGAAAGTAACTTATGTAATAAAATTAATCTGCAACCCCCAATCCGCCTATCAACCCTGGAAAATGTGGCAAAAATTCACAATTTTTAGAGAGACTTTTGGAACTTTAATTTAGAGTTACTTGTGGCTCTGCGATTTTCTATCTGTTTAGTATGACGACTATAACAGCTTAATATTAAGATATGAAATCTTTGAAAAGCAATTAATAAACAATAGTTTCTAAGGTTCAATTTACTGCCTTACATTTACGCGCAAACGAGTCTTTTCTTGAGTTATAGCTATTTAAAATTGACAGGCGTAAAAATATATTTTTAAACGTAATCTAAATGCTAGAATATCAATGTCAAAAAATTTTATATTATTTAAACCGTTCATTTTTTTAACTCTAGTAATTATAGTTAACCAGTTCAAAGAAACAAATTAAAATTATGAATTTGTTAACATGTTCCGTACCATATACGGCGTATACGCCCCACGCTTTACAACTGTAGGTATTGTTTTGTTTGCAGCGTACGCCTTCTCTCTATGAGTCCTAAGTCCCCCTGGTGGGGCATAGGGCAGACACGACATTTCTCCATCTCGACCTGTCGGAGGCCATACGCTTCACTTCGCTCCAGGATAGGCCCATCTTCTGCACTTCGGCCGTTACAGTACGATATACAGATTCCATTCGAGGGTTTGTTTGGGGATATGACTGGCGTGGCGTCGGAGAGAATGCCCTATTCATCTCCATTTTTGTCGACATATCTGTATATCTATTGGGTTTCTTTGCTGATTCTCCACAACTCTTCTGTGCGAAGAGAGCACGAAGAGCTGTGCTGCGTAAGCCTTATAATAATTAAAATTATACGAAATACATAATAATTAATTAAATAGTATAGTAATATTAAATGCATAACCTGACAAAGTTATAAATTTATTATTCTAGGAATTAGTTTAAAAAACAAACACGAACCTTTTATTTTTTCTATAGTATCATATCTTGGTGTTGGTCGAGAATTATGTTCATTCTGGTTCTCTGCCGAAACTATAAAATGTGGACTCGTCGTAAACATTGAGTTGTTGGCCTCTTTTTCCTCATACAATATTTGTTTCCACATAATCTATACGACTACAGTTAAACAATGTGTACAGTTTAAATATAAATGTTTGTATACTGATTTTCAAACAACTGCCTTCGACCGTCGATAATACGTCGAATGTCCACCAAACAAACATTATTAATGGAGTCAGGCGTTACTTTGCGGAAATCCACCACTATATGGACAGTCAAAAGTTTTACTTATCGAATGTCAAAAGTTTATATAGATCCGCGACAAGCAAAACAATAACAGAAAATTAATAATGTGTGTTTTTCCGTTGGGTTTAGTGGATTTATTTGGAACTTAAACCAAAAACTTACCGAAAATCGGCCATCAACTCTCCACCCACCAACCACTATACACAACACCAAACACACATCATCACTTTTCCATCCTGTAAACGACACGTGTTTCGCCCCAACACGAGGCATCTTCAGGTATAGTAGACTCTACGGTAGACAACCGAAAAGTGACCCGCCATTAATATAAATGATATTTCAATACTATTGTAAATCAGTAATTTTGTATTATTTTAATTTGGAAAAGTTCACTTTTAAAAACTAAAATAATACTAAATTTTATTTGAATTATAATAATATCGGCGCACAGAGTAAGATTTTGTCAGTTTGCGTGTCAATCAATGTCAATGGATTAAAAACAGTTTCAAACAGTATTTGAACCCAAAATTCTTAGCCTAGAACGTTTTACTCCTAGCCCGTTTCTGTTACGCCAACATTTTGTAGAAAATCCCTAAACTTCAAATTCTCTGGAGTGCGTTAAGAATACACGCAAATAAAAACGTATCCCTCTCGTTTGAATCTTCCATTTTCCAGAAACTATTTTACTTTCAATACGGTTAAAGGTGAATTCTAATTAGTGTTTTCGAGACAGATGAGACATACATAAAATACAGTCCAATATCCAAAAATTAATTCTTTTTAAACAAATTTCAACTTTGGACCAGGATTTGGACCTAGAACCTTTGTCTTAAAAGATAGAATAATACATTATTCAATGAAGTTCCTGCCGAAGTATTTGCTCGAACTATTGCTAATTGCTAAAATTGCTCGTTTGCCTTTTTATTCCACAAACAATGAAATAACTGTAATAATTGCACGTACAAAACATCACAAAACGCGGAAAATAGTAAGTTGGGACCACGTTATATCTTTGTATCTATGTAAAATGACAAATTAATTCATCAGAAGTGGAATGATAAGCACGTGTCATAACAAATTTCAGCTTTCGACCAGGATTTGGACCTAGAACCTTTATCTTAGAAGCCCAGCACTATCATCTATCCGCCAAACGTTAGTTTTGTAGTTAGTTAGGAAAATAACGATAAAAATGTAATTAAGGTATTTTCGTTTGACTGTTCTTATACGACAGTAATTTAGAATCAATTATTTCGTAATTTTTCCAACACCAATCAATGTTATACGTCATTATATATACATAACAATAACGAATAACCAATACATATATCTGCAACTAGCTTTTATCCATGTGTAATTTTATTCTTCTTCTAAGAGTGCCTCTCCGACTTGCGAAGGTTGGCAGCCAATTCCGCACAACATTCCTCCTTCTTCGCGAGGTGCAGCAGTTCTGGAGCACTCGTCAGTCCACTCCCTGATATTACGTAGCCAAGACTTTCTATTTCAACCAACTTATCTTTTACCCGCGATTTTTCCCATCATGATCAGTTGTACCAATTTGTACCTGTCATGTCTCATGATATGATGGGTAATTTTAATAAACTCCCACAAACTGTTTCAGTTAACTTCATCTTTTTTTTGTCTCTGTCCTCTTGTTATGATTTAGTTTAATTATTAGATTAGTTTATTCTTTATTACTTTTTACCTTGCATGTTACGTTTAAATTATTCCATCTCATGTAAACAATGACCCCAAAATATTCACTTGCTTGCTTGAGGTGTCCACAAAACATTAAAATAATTTTGATTGTTTTCTTCTTAAGTTCTTACATAATTACACAAACCACGAAATTGTAGATATGTCTTAGAACAGAGATGGCCACCAAAATTAATATTCTATCTAAGTCATAATAAACTATATAAATGCAATTAACTTTAATATGATAACAAGGTATCGATACATGTACATCCCAAAATTGTAAATCAATCATCATTATTCTTCCATTTTAATGTCTGAGATCATTTAATTTGATAAAACCTGATTCCGTTGATGACTTTATATATAAGCGGCCTATTTATCTCTATGATCCAGTAGTATCATTCCATCCTTTGTTTCAACTTGGCTTGTGAAGCATCAACGACAATGAAGTATTTGGTTTGCCTCACTCTCTTGGCTGTTATCAGCGTTGTGCTGTCAGAAACCGTCCTCTATCCACGGGGATGCATTTACGTCAACGGTCATTGTAAGTATCTCTCTCTCTCTCTCTCGCTCTCTCTCGCTCTCTCTCTCTCTCTCTCTGTTCGATCCTTCATGACTGAAGATCGCGATCACCAGACTTCACCCAGCGGTTCATTAAGCTCTTCCATTTGTTGTGGTCGGCAGCAAATCGGACCACTTTCACGAACCTAGAGGACTTGTTCCACTTCAGTTGGTCGGACCATCTTATCGGGGATATATTCCTGCATCTTTCCCCTCAACGTTTGCACAGGTGATCAATTTCTCCAATTTTTCATCTTGACGGCGGATAATGTGTGCGAAATAATTTAGAATACGGCGTCGACATATCGTTGGTCTTTGATTCCAAGTTCTTTAAGGATTGTGCATTAGAAGCACTGAGGCACGAACTAAACAGGTCTTCGTGTTCTTTGTTATTCCTCTCTCTTTCTAGATTTTGAGTATGAAAAATTATCAACTCTCTTTTTTTATGGCAATTATAACTATCTATAATATTATGCCAGCGTCAATTAAAAAAATATCAAGTATCTTGAAATGTACATTCGTTTTGATGATACCTCTTGATAAAATGATGGCCGTTCTATCAAAACTTTTACACACTTTATTAGTCAAGTTAAAAAGAGAGGATGCACGAGTTTAGTAGAGTGTAGTCCTTTTCTTTTTAATTCAACTATAGTGATTATTAAGCCGGCTCAATTAAACGATATAACTGATGTTGCACTGTAGGTGATAAATCGTTCCAGATTTACGCAATTATATTATATTATATAAGTTTTCACCCCCGCCCATAGACATCCGCAACCTCTGACTTAGATGCGTTGGCAGCTTTTTGCGAACTAATACGCTCGTCTCTAGAATGCTCCTATGTCATACTTACGTAGAATCACCGTAGATGCCAAATCGTTCCACCTTTATAAAGTTCGTGGTAGTAAACTGCACTTAAATTGAACGGTGGTGGGTGGCCAGCAACGCAGGTGATGGAACCTACTTCTGTGGCACGCAGTACGATGGTAGAACTTGGCATACATATCGTCACGCCTATCTCCCTGTAGGGTTAGGCAGAGATCACTGATCTCCATCCACTACAATCCCCACATACTTTTCTTGCTTCCTTCACACTCATCCATTTCTTCATCCATCCTTCTTCTCATATTCATCGTATCGATGCGGCTCTCCGTTAGTTTCTTCTCGCCCTCGTAGGAATCAGACGTGACGAGTGGAGAACCACGTCGCCGTCTG
This sequence comes from Baronia brevicornis, assembly GCA_031353405.1. NCBI lineage: Eukaryota > Metazoa > Arthropoda > Insecta > Lepidoptera > Papilionidae > Baronia > Baronia brevicornis. The sequence continues at coordinate 623,901 of JASFAT010002348.1, forward strand.
CTGTGCAGCTAGAGGAAAAATAATGAAATATTTATCTGATTCCAGGTCACAAAGAGTGCGAGGAAGGTACGCACGGCTACGCCACTGCGTGCGGTTATCTCACCCCTGAGCCAACATGCGACGAACCCAACCCCCAACCTGATACATCGGCTCATCTTTGCGACTTCTCCGCTTGTTACTGTGATGCTCCTACAGTTAGGGACCCAGAAACCAACAAGTGCGTCGCTCTTGAACATTGCAAGAAAAAGGAATAAATTGAACCGATAATGGTGTAAATGATGTTCGCTGGCAGAATTAGATTTTCAACCTTAAATACTACTTACAAGCAAAAAATACTCGACCTTATATAAATATGATCGAATATATCTCGATAGAACATAGTATTTAAGTTTGAAAGCCTAATTTTGCCACTAGAAACAAATTATCAGAGAATATTCATTTAAAAGATACAATAAAAATATTATTTGTTTATAATCATTTCTTAAATTTTTATTTTATTTTAGAATTTTGAATTAAACCCACTTACCTAAACCTAACTTGGACAAATGGGCGTCCAAGTATTTGCCAATAAGTCCATTCACAGAGACTACTATGGATACAATGACAGTGAAAACACAAAGATATCATGCACGAGATCAATGTATTATATTCATTTTTCTTTGTCCGCTTTTATCAGATTCTCGTCATATGAAACACTAATATCCACTGTCATTGCCTCACCAAGTAGTTCGATCCACTTTCACGATATCTGACTTATCGGAAACAAAATGTCTATCTGTGATAATGGATAGATTCCAGTATAATGTATATTCCAGTGATTGCCAAGTAGAGTGAGGCAAATCTTCCACCACATCTCGACCGCTTTTGGATGCATCTTTTACACGTATTTTTGAATTTAATAAAATAATAAATTCAATAATATGAAGTCAATAAAACCCATATATATACATAAAACAATATTATTTATTTTATTTTTATTTCATTAATTTAAAATTAAAAAACTGTACAACCTTGAAATAAGTTTGTTTACAACCAATAACCTACTTGCAACCAAGAAAATTAAAAAAATAATATATGAAGATGTGTCAATTAGTCGTACTAATTGAACGACAAAAAGCATTTCGAATATCCCTTTAGGTGGGCTTTTTAACTAACAATTCGCGGTACTTTTTCAACATAATTTATTTTTATTATTTATTAAATCAAGCGTTAAACCAAACATAATTAACAGTTAAACATTTCGATTATTTTAATGAAAAACAAAATAGATATTGTGCATCTGCATGCATAAAATATTTTTTAAAAAAAACATTTCGTTACGATTTCGAGAAATAAAAACAGTTTAATACATTTTTTTGTTCGATATTCATTGTTTTTCATACAGATATTTAGTTTATTTGGTGTATCACTTCTTGTATTTTCAATTATTAATTCTTCTTTTTACACTCTACGAGGGGGATGCACTTCCTGGTTTCAGGATCTCTGACAGTTGGTGGATCGCAGTAACAGGCTGTGAAATCACAGATACGACCGCGCCTATCTTCTTGAGGGTTCGGTTCGTCGCAGGTGGCCTCTGGAGTCATGTAGCTGCAACCAGTCACGTAGGCATGGGTTCCTTCTTCGCACTCCCTATGACCTGTAAAAATATATCCAATAAAACTAAAATCAAACTCTATAAGGATCAAGTCCGGCCGCATTATTCCATTACTGTTTTCATCTCTGGGTTGGGGCACCCCATTATCAGCTTCTTCCTTTTGACCGCATACAACGTCGTACCATTCAAATGGTCGATTATCGGGATCTCACTCAATGTCTTGATTGATTGGCATTGCGGAGGGATGTCTCATCTTTCAGAATCTTTTATAGTTTTTATTATGGGGAATACTCCGAGGAATTGTTCTGAATAATTCCTGCCGCTGAATACCAATGCCGTATAACTCGCCGAAAGGAAAACTTTTATATCCACCATCTGGATGAGTGGCAATCCAGTACAGTGCGTTTTTCCCGAAACACCGTTCCACGCACCACCACTCTGTGGAACCAGCTACCTTCAACGATATTTCCGAACCAATACGACATTGGAATATTCAAGAAACAAGTCTACATTATTTTCAAAGGCCGATGAAGCTTCTGCATTTATTGCATTTATCGCATCAGGTGACATCCTGAGAGTTTATTATCTTTCCCCATAAAAATAAAACTCAAATTTTACATCTGTTGCCGGAAAAGTCTCAGATGCGGTACTAGCCTTTTGTGAACATTAACGCTTGTCTCATGAATGCCCCTATGTCGTAATTACGTGAGAACACTGCAGAAAGCTGTAACTTAATCAAATGGTGGTCGCCGGCCAGCTAGCCAGGTGATGGGGATGAAACGTATTTTAATGACGCGTAGCTAGTAGAATGAGGCAAATCTTCCACCACATCTCGACCACTTTTGGATGCATCTTTTATACGCGCGTATTTTTGAATTTAATAAAATAATAAATTCAATAATATGAAGTCAATAAAACCCATATATATACATAAAACAATATTATTTATTTTATTTTTATTTTTTTAATAACTCAAAAACTGTAAGCTAGAAATAAAGTGATAATTTATTGGGCTTATGGATGAGTAGTAGAATGTACTTAAATATATCATTAAAATCTGGTTAGGTCGAAATTTTCATATAAGACACCGGCGCGAAAATTTAATTTTTTTTCCATTGCAACCATAACAGATTAAAAAAATAATATATGAAGATGTATCACTAGTCGTGCTAATTGATCGACAAAAAGCATTTCGAATATCACTTTAGGTGGGTTTTTTAACAAGCGTTCAACCAAATAAAATTAACAATTAAACATTTCGATTATTTTAATGAAAGACAAAATAGATATTATGCATCTGCATGCATGAAATATTTATTAAAAAAACATCATTTTATGTCGAGAAATAAAAAAGGAAGCTAGGAAGCTTTGATATACATAATATGTCCAACAGCGGGGTCATTTACACTCAGACTCGAAATTAATCAGGTCATACATAAGTTTCAACTCCACTATTTGGATGAATGGCGATCCAGTACGATGCAATTTTTCCCAAAACTCCTTTCCACATACCACTCTATTCAATGGAACCAGCTACCTCCAGGGGTGCTTTTGAACCAATACGACATTGGAACCTCCAAAAAACAAGCCGACATATTTCTTAAAAGCCAAAACTCTTCTGCAATGCCTATGGCGCTGTGGATTTCTATGGATAACGTTGATTGCTTTCCATCAGGTAACACCTTTGATCGTTTGTCTTTCTTTACCATGAAAAAATACTCACATTTTCCATTGATGTATATGCAGCCGCGTGAATGCCCACGCGTTCCCGATAACACAACACCTACAAACGCCAGGAGTGTAATACACACTAAATACTTCATGACAACCTTTCCTAGCTGCTTCACAGAACAAGTTTCAATAATGGACTGAACAACAACGCTGACCTCATTTTCTTAAATAGGCTGCTTATATCTGAGGTCATCAACGGAATCGTGTTTATTATACCAGTGAAATCGTCATGTTTTAACCTTTATTATCATTTTGTTTATTTATTTATTTTAGATACTGCACACCACATTGTCACAAAAATATACATAATTTTTTTTTTCTTTTTATAATTATTATATTATGCCAGTGACAATTAAAATATAATTACATCTAGTATCTTGATATATACAAGTTGTATATATAAACAAAATTATACAACTTATTGACTGTAACATTTATATACAAATGGCGGTCTTATCGCTAATAGCGATTTATTCCAGACAACCGTATTATAGACACAATGTTAAAACGATAATTTGATGTAGGTAGGTGGCACATTATCGTTTTGATATGATGTTGATATTATGATATAATAGCCATAAGCTCAAAAAAAAATTAAATAATTATCTAGTATGGTTCGTAGTTCAAATAGATTCTATGACTTGTAATTTTGCGGATTACAAAGTACTCTTATCCAAACAATTCCGGGCTACATATAATTCGACATCGCCCTGCAAAACATTTTAAGGATTACCGCGGGTCCACTGTATTTTTTTTAATTTTAATTTTTTAAATTTGGTACTTATACCGCTGTCGCTGTGCTAGGCCTAAGCTTATATTACCACAGATTTATATTTATCATCATTGGCCAAAACAACATAACCTAATAGAAATATTCTAATGAGGAAAACAATATATTATATATCTATAGATATTTTTTCCATTAAATAAACATATTTTTGAAAACATTATTATCATGTATAATTTAATTATTAACGATATATTCTAATTACAAAATAATTTGTAAACCAAACACTCTAATTGGTTTTTTAATATTTCACTCATAAGTGTGTTATGACTTATGTTCCTATGTTTGCTTGGGGCGGCCGCGCTTCCTTTTGCCTTGTAGGTTCCAACCTAGGACTTGCTTAGGGATGTAATTGAACTTCTGGCGGAGAGTATGGCCGATCTAGTTCCACGTATGTTTATTATATTTTTAATTTATTTTTTTATCTTCTTAATATATAAAAATATAAAAATCATGTCACTGTGTTCGTAATTCGCAAATCTCCAAAACTAATTAAAAGGTTTTTGTGAGTATGGATAGTTGGTTTCTGCACAGAAAATCCATACATTAAGATTTGAAATATAAGCCAGGCGAAAGGCCATTGTCGAGATTTTATTTTTTTCAACGAAAATTCCTTATTTTAATCAGATCTGCGGTAGGTCGTCTACCTAAGCCCACTAGTATTTATTTAAATTAGAATAATAAAAAAATGGAAGCTTTGGGTGGCAAATATAAAATATCTTGCTCTCCTCCACGCTCGTCCACCTGACGGACGCCCGCTCCCACGGCAAATCCTCCTGTCGCCCCTGGCTCCCGCAAGGGGGGAGGGCCAGCGACAAACCCAACGTAAGAATAGATTTAACCACATCTTGACGCGAAGACGTTAAAGGTCAGAAACGTTGATTTGCGTGACTGAGGATAGAAATAAGACACAAACAACGGCGACCGTTTGTCTGTATTTGTTCCTACCCGAGATGAATGTGGCACAGGAAGAAAAAGGAGAAGAACGCCAATACAGAGTTTGATTCATCAGTGATCAGCAGTCGGCTGCAGTGTACTGTTGGTCAGAAGCGCCACCTAGCCCGATATCCGGTTTCACGTATCCACTTTCTGTCAGCCGTTCAACAGAGATCGTCACACCATCTAGCCGGGGGGCGTCCTACACCTCGTTTGCCGAGACCTCAAAAAGACAGCGGAGTAAACAAGTTAATAAAATATTCAACATATTTCCAATTTAAAAAAAAATTATAAGGCTGTGTGATAATAAAGTATTTCAAAAGCTTACTAAAAAGACACGAGCGAGGTGTATATAAAATTGGTTATTTATCCCAAAGGTTAGCCAAGTATCGCGAGCGAGGTACAAGTCCACAACAACAAACATTATGATTCCGTTAATCCGGCTCCGTGCGGTGGATTGACACTGCTATTGAAAACTTGTTGCGCGAGTACTTGTTTTGCGGCCACGAAGCCAGCGATAACTGAAGCCATTTTTTTAATACAATAACATGTTTTCAATCTTTCACTAAATTCTCAGAATTCACATATTTTTAATAAAATAAAGAACGAAATATAAAATGCTATTCATTATTCGTTTTATTTCTCTAATAAACTCCTTTGCAAAAAAAACGGGCACCTTACAGTCATTGGCTTTTCTATGGATAATATTAATTGTAATTAGATTATATGACTAAATTTTTTTTTACACTTAAATCTATGAAGGCTATGAGTATTTTTAAGGTACTTTAATAAAGAAGACATTAAAAAAAATAAAATTCAACAAGGAGTATGATCTCCCCTCGCAGCAATTACGGCATGTAATCATCTCGGCATGCTTTCCACCAAGCTTTTGATGGTATCCTGTGGACAGATCGTACTCGACTTTTTAGGAGGTTGTCTCGTGGTTATGTGCAATCTTGTCTCCCAGAACCTTGCCTTCTCTGAACGTAACCTATCTCTGGGTATCGAGTCCAGGTTCTTTGGACGACTTACGTTTAACCGCTGAGACGTACACCCCTCTTCTAGCAGCGCTATAATTTTGCTAACTTTAAGTCACAATAAGGCAGGATGATGCGATAAATATAAATTATTGTACTAAAAATAACAAAAAGTTAGTTTTAGTTACCTGATAACCTTCTAACAACAAACCCGCGAAAAGTAAGTTAAAAAATCACAAACTAAAAAAGGGATTATTTTAAAAAAACAAAAGCTTCGAATTTAGAATTAACTTATTTTCATACCCAAACATTACTAAGTGCCAGTAACATAGTTTGGCTATTACCATTAATGTAGAAAAATCAAAACCACCCGTTTTTTTGCAAAGAAGTGTATATTTATTATAATAATATATAATAGGTACGCACTATTATTGTACTCAAGGAAAGCAATAAATATTAAATAGTAAAGTATATAATATAAATAAATAATATAAAATAATAAAGATATTACATCTTTATTTCATTTATATTATTCTCGTATATACAAAATAATAATTTGGAGCTAATAAAAAATAATAATTGTTCACAACACTATCAGCCTGTGGCTGTCTACCTCTCCAAAGGCGTTTATATTTTGATCTTCAGGTCTACTTGCATATTTTTTTACTGAGGCAAAGTGGAAATTATTTCAAACAATTCCTTAAAGGAAGGAATATTGCAAAAGCAACGAAATATGCAGAGATTCCTCCACAATCACAAAGAATTTAGATGGGTGGTGAAATCTTGATCGTCGATGACTCAAAACGCGCGACACGAAAACTCTTGTCATATCTCAAGTTTAATAAGATTACTTAATCTCAAATATTTCACTCATAATAGTTAATCCGTAACAAAGATATTATTAATGTATGTTATAATGAAGCATGGTTGATCTTGATAAAGTTTGCAGAATAATATTTTCTTGTCAAAAATCTTTACTGATGGTCATCATTTTCCTAAGTCTTTACGATTCATACTATAAAATAAGTGCCCTGTTTTTACATTAAAAAATTATACCCTAACAAGAACATAACAAGAATAGATACAGTTCGTAGTTTATATGATTTTATAAATAATTTGTGTAACTGATACTTCAATTTTCATAATTTTATATTTTTCCTATACACGTCTTTTCTATGGCCGCCAACACAAATATGTGTGCGTGATTGTTATTTTGCATAAGGCGTATTTAAAATTAATTTATTTATTTATCTCTTATACGAGATTATTTTACATTCAGTTTTAAGCAAATTATTGATAAGAGACAAATTAGTGACGAAACTATACATCTACAATTTTCATACTATATCACAGAGAATATTAAGAAGTGAAGAAAGGAGAAGACCAGCGTAAAATATTAATTTGTTTACTTTTAAATATAATAATGGACCACAATTTTTTTGGCAACTCACGTTTCTCTATAAATCAGGCCGAAATAACATCTTATTTCCATAAGGCCTATTCAACTGGAGAAGCAGACATAGTAGTTGTCTCAGGTGGTAGCATTTAACTCTAATACGTGTGCATTTCGTACGGCAGATGCCAGAATCCGGAGGCATAAAACCCTTCCCGTTCCTGCATTTCCTTCTCTACTTCTTCTCTTCTTTCTTCCCTGCCATTATTCACATCCTTACCCTAAGGTAAGCAACGCACCTGCAGTGTCTTTAGCTGCAGATTTAGAGGCAATGGAAACTGTTAGAAGAGACCTTTGTCTTTAGACAATCAGATAATAAGGTTGTCGACGTATAACATTAATTTTAGTTCATTATAAACTATGAATATCTGAATAAAGGCATATATTATTGAAGTGAAAACTTCTATAGCCGCGTTACATGACTCTGGGTAGAGAAAAAATCTATGAGTTCACGTCAGCAACATTTTTTTTATGGGATAGGAAGACAAACGAACAGAGCAGTCACCTGATGAAAAGCAATCAACGCCGCCCATAGACTTCCGCAGCGCTATAGGCAGTGCGGAAACTTTGCCGACCTTTAAGGAAAATGTCATTATGGGAGTGGGAATAAGAGAGGGAGGGATGAGGGTGTTGGGCCTCTGGAACTCGGCCGCTCACCGTACGAAGCGCGATAGCTAAGCTACCACTCAGACGCCGGTTTTCTGCAGGTGTGTGGTACTTCACCGGGCAAGCCGGCCCATTCATGCTACAGACAAATATTATGCCATTCTTGACAAAGTATTCGTCTGCAGCGTGGCTCTACCACTATTAAAAGAACTATTAAAACATGCTTATGCTTAAGGTATATATTATTAAAATATTAAAATTATTTATTTATTAAAAAAAAAATACTAACTTTGTTGGCGCAGCGACCCAAAACGAATTTTGGCCTCTAAATGGATCTTACACCACTTTGCCCGGTCCTGCGCCACCTCCTGCCAGTTACTGACTTGAAGGTTGCGCAAGTCATCTTTAATCATGCCTCTCCAGCGGTACCTGGGACGGCCCACAGGACGTCGTCCAGTTGGGCGACCCACATAAGCTCTCTTGACTGCGCGATCCTCCCCCATTCTCTCCACGTGGCCCAGCCCACGAAGTCGATGAGCCTTAGTCGCTCCTATTACATTAGGTTGGGCCACCAGATGCTCGATTTCGGCAGTTTTTCTATATCGCATTTTTTCGGCATATTTTCATTTAATTATTATATTAAACTATTATTACAATTTCTTTTAGTAACATTTATCATATAATAGTACTGACTTGTGTGGACGACCTTGCTTGAACCAAACTGGTATCAATGTTTACTGACGTCCAGTTTTGTCTTCATACCAATGTTACAGCACTGAGGTAATGCATGCAATCTCTGCGAGTGCATTGACCACGTGAACTTCAATACGAGTTCAAGATCAGTGCAAAACATTATTTTTTAATAGCGATCGAAACCTGTATTGTATCTTTTTTGTTATAAATATAATTTATAAGAAAAGATAAAGACGATCGATTGGCTTAGTGGCGAGGCCCACCGCCCGCGGAACCAATAGTCGCGGGTTCGATTCCCGCATCGGAATATATATATATATATATATATATATATATATATATATATATATATATATATATATATATATATATATATATATATATATATATATATATATATATATAGTTTATTCCGAGTCTGGTAACCACCCCAGTCCGCATTTCCTTTCCTGCCCTTTCGTTTCTTCCGTGCCAATGGGGCGAGCCTAGTCGCAAGCGTGCCGACCGTCCCGGGATCGGGCTCCCCGGGTACTATGGTGCCTTACCTCAACATGCAGGGCTCTGCTGGGGCTGACCTCCATCCTCCTTTGCGGCTCGTGGGATTCACTAAGACGAATTTAATATACCTAATTTGTTGAAAATGACGGCGACGTGGTTCGCCACCCGTCAAGTCCTGATTCTCACGAGAGCGAAAAGCGACTAATGGAGAGCCGTTACGTTGGGATGAATGGTAATGGATGGAGCTCTGTGGTCTCTGCCAACCCCTGCGGGGGATAGGCGTGAATATATATAATTTATTGCGTATCGTTATACATATAATAAAATTCTTGTACTGGATTCCAATCATCGTTCGTTCCATCGGATACAAGTGAAGGACCATGACCATTTACGTAATTAGGTGTTTTCATCATCATAAATAACAGTCTGTGGCAGTCTTCTGCTGGACATAGGCCTTCTTAAGAAGCCACACCTAGTTCGATCTTCGGCTTCATGTATCCAATTTCTGTTAGCCGTCCCGCACAGATCGTCACACTAATTACGTTTGCCAAGACGCTGCCTCCACTCCATCAGTTTTCGGTTCTCCGATAAACGTGACCAGCCTTTTCTCGCTTTTGTAGTTTGCCGACCCAGATAACTATGTCGTTAACACCAATGATTTAATCACCAATATTTCCATAACATAAATATTATTAGTCTATTATATTGTCGGTAATTATTCGTCTAAATTTTTTTACTAAATCTGTTTTTGTTCTAAAATTTTTGTTAGTCTAAGAAACTAAGATATTACGTTTCATTAAAGATATACGTATATTAGACAAAAGAACAACGCATCACCTGATGTTGAATAATCAGCGCTGCATATGGAATACTGTTCCCATCTCTGGGTCGGGGCACCCCAATATCAACTTCTTCTTCTTGACTGCATACAACGTGCGATTCGAATCGTCGATGACCAAGATCTCACCCAACGGCTTGAGTGTGGATTTTATTGCTTTTTTATTATCATTTATGAATTCGAATATTTCATCACCATGATATGAATAACAAGACCACATGATTAGAACTGTACTTTTATTCATTGTAACAAACACACACATATTTTTATCTTACCCACGTATAGATATACTATAGGCATGTCGCGATTTTCATCACCTTTTATCGCTTTTACCACGGGGAGAACTCCGAGGAATTTTTCGGAATAATTTCTGCCACTCAATTCCACTACTGCATAACTCGCCAAAAAGAAAAGTTTCATACCTACCATCTTGATAAATACAGTGCGTTTTTCTCGAAACATCCCTTTGGAACATATTTCTCATACGCACCACCACCCTTTGGAACATATTTCTCGCACGCACCACTACCCTTTGGAACATATTTCTCGCACGCACCACCACCCTTTGGAACATATTTCTCCAAAAGCCAGCAACGCTTCTGCGATATCTAGTTACTGCGGATATCTTTGTGTGGCGTTGTTTGCATTCTCTCAACTGACACGCTTACTCGTTTGCCTTCTTATCTCATAAAAAGGCTTTACGTGTGTTTTTCGATAAAAAATATGGTAGTCTGTCTCTTAGTGCATCAAGTTCCAACCACCAATAGTCATTTAATACAGCTATGAGAGTCCTTTTCAAAATCATTAGACCCCATAGACAGACGAATGAAATTCGTTTTCAATACTCATATGTATATGTCATGGGAAATGAAAAATATTTTCCATGCCGTTAACCATAACTGTTTATGTACTTACCCACAGATGAGGAATAGAGAATCTGGCTTATGTCTGCATTTTACAGTCGCAGAAATCCCGTTACCGCCTGATGAATAATAGCATCTTACTTTTCTTTATATATATTTATTTATGGACCATCCACAGGAATTACTAAAAGTACATTACTATTATATACTACAAAATATTATATTTACAATACAGAAGTTATCCTAATAATATATATAGTTTATCTTCGTCTTAAAGACATTTGTTTTTTTTTTTTTGTGGAAAAGGATGGCAAACGAGCAAGCGTGTGACATGATAGAAAGCAATCAACGCCACTCATAGACATCCACGACACCATAAATATTACGAAAGCGGTTGCCGATTTAGGGTATGTGTAGGCTTGTTATCTTAAAAATTAGATGACAACTTACATGCTAGATTTAATATAATGTGATGAATTGTACCACACTTTTGTGATAATTATCGAAGTTATTATTACTTTATATATATTTGTGGTACAATTTGCACAACGAACGAAGCGAGACAGGTCATTAGAATCAAACACGCTTTTACCGCGCAATAAAATAAACTAAAATTACATACAGGTGTATGTAATGTAGGCGCCAAAAAATTAATGTAACCTAACATGTCTGGACTGTCGATAGCGTTATATTATATACTTCGATTTAAATTTAATACTTTTTATAATAATATTATATAACTTAATTACAATATCAAATTTATTTTCATAAAAACATTAAGTTTTACCACAATATTAAATGATATGTTTACGCTTATATAAAAAAAATCTTTTCTTTTCTTTGATGGAAATTAGTTAAAACTATTATGCCAATGACAAGTAAAATGGAGTAATATCATTTCTCTTGAAATATCTGGTCAGCTTGTGGCATTACATCTTGATAAAATGGTGGCTATTCTACCAAAAACATCTATTGACTTATTTATATCACTTTACTTATAAGTATTAATCGAACTATCTTGAATAATATGCCACCACAATTAAACAATATAACTGATAATAATATAAGATATTGAATATAAAACAAAAACACAACGTCACTGATATAAGTTGGCGGGAAGTCTAAAAATTTCTTAATAATTTTTATAATTTCCAAATTAAAAAAAACTATAAATGTCAAAACGATTTATTGTATATAAAACCGTACCTCTTCGTTAAAAATACATTAACATACATTTATTTACATTATCTATAAAATACACAATTATAAAATTTGGATTTAGGAAAATATTATTTATTTACAACAACAACAAGTTGTTTGTTTGTGTTTTACATTTTTGTATTTTTTTTAAATCGTATTTTTGTTTTATTTTTTGGTTATTAATTTATTTTTATTCGAGTGTATGATTTTTAATTCATAAATGACTATAATTTAAAATATATTATATTTATATTAGAATCATATATTGTACTTTTTCTATTGAAAATTATATTAATACTTATCTGAGTTTATTTTCATTTATGTATTATTTTCTAAATATATGCATGAATTAATTATAATTAGGAATAAAATAAAAAGCAAAGTACTTATAGTTTTATAATTTAAATCAGTCAGTTCCGAATATACAATTATTTACTACAAGTTGAGACCTTTTACTTAACAATATCCTTATATCAATAATCACAATCGAATCGATAACCCGGACAGCGGCTTCATGTTACGCGGGATTATTGCCCAAGCCCATATTCATGGCGTTTAATAGATCTCCATTGTCTGCGTCTATCTCCCACGCGAACAAACCACCCAACTTGTTATTCCTCACATATTTGCCTTTCTCGATAACTGATCGTGCGTTGTCGTACGTTATCAAATCCCCTGTCGACGGTCTGAACACGTATGGTGCTTGAGCAACTTTGTCATAGTGGAACTCCCATTTACCAGCTGCAATCTCGTTCGCTATCTCCCTGTAATCAACCACACCGTCCTGCCATGTACCCTTCACGGGACCTGTAGCGTTACCAGTGAATGGGTTCTTGTCCTCATATCCGTGAACTCCAGTCCAACCGCGCCCGTACATTGCTACTCCCACCACTATCTTCTTCGCGTTTACTCCTTGAGCGAGTAGATATTTCACACCGAAATCTGTCGTATAAGTTTCCTTTGGTTTCCACTCAGGAGCGTATAGAGGAGTTTGGTGACCTAGGGTATCGTTTGACCAAGCACCCTTGAAGTCGTAACTCATTAAGAAGATGTGATCCATATATTTCTGGGCTTTGCTGTAGTCGACAACTTGGATTTTATCCCATCCAGCGCTGATTGCTGATGTCAACTCATATTTCTTTCCGGTTTCTTCCGCAAGCTCATTAAGCATTTCACGTAGCTCTTTCATTAGCTGGACATACACATCACCATCTTCGGGACCTCCAAGGTCTGGATTAGCTCCCTTACCTCCAGGGAACTCCCAATCAATGTCAACACCATCGAAAAATTTCCAAGTTTGGAGGAAATCTTTGACTGAATCAACAAATCGACGCCTCTTAACTTCATCAACGAAATAGAAGAAAGGATCAGCCAAAGTCCAACCTCCAATGGATGGTAAAATCTTGAGATCTGGTCTTGCTTGTTTAAGAGACATGAGTTGACCAAAGTTGCCTTTGTATGGCTCATTCCACGAAGACAGACCTTTCTGAGGTTTCTGTAGTGCAGCCCACGGGTCATGGATGGAAACTTTAAAGTCTTCACGGCCGCTGCACGAACGTTGAAGTGCTTGGAAGCTGCCCTCAATTTCCTTAAGACTGTCATTGATTCCATCACCGCCACAAATTGGGATGAAACCATACAAAAGATGGGTCAAGTTGGGGATGGGAATGCGGTCGACGGGGAATTTTCTAGGATACACGCCCCATTCCACAAAGTATGCCCCTACAACTTTACCAGAAGTCTGCTTAAATGGCTTATTCTTCTCTCCCATCGTATAATCTAAGGGTGGCAGGTGGCTTCCATCAGTATCGGCGACGACTATCTCTGTAGGGTCACTGGAACTGCAACCATCTGAGTTGCAGAGCTCCACTATCATTTGATAAATCCCACCTTTTTTAACTTTAAAGGTGGCCGTCGAAGCCGCTCCGGAAGTTCCTTTCCAATATTCCTCACCATTCATTAAAATCCGAGCACTATCAGCCGGATCGCCAGACCAGACGTTCCAGGACACGGTGACATCCGCTCCATCTTTCTTGGTAACGAGCTGGTTGTAAGCAGTTGCCGCTTGATTGACTTCAACGATCGCGAAGACCCTCTCGCCCCAGCCGAGGGAGGGTTTACCGGGCGGGCCGCATTTGGCTATAGCGAGGAAGCCAACTCCGAAGAGCAGCTTCAAGAGAGGATGCCTCATATCCGCGTCTAAAAAACAAATAATACTTTTTATTTAAGCCTGGACGCGACTTCGTATGAAAGCGGTGAAACACAACTAAACCAGCATCAGCGTGGTATCTTTTATATACCGTTTGCATTGTAGGCCAACCGCTAACATGGTGGAGTCTGCGTTCTCATGGAATGTCGATACTGAATGATTTTTAGCCGCGTTATAAAAATCATTAGCACAGTTTTTTATCCCGGTCACGATAGAATGGCGGTCAAGGTGACATATGATTTTAATTGTTTTTCCTAATATGTTTTCGGAAGTTTTGCGATACTGATTGAATTCGCCTACTATGAATCAGGATTAAACTTTTATCGGAGAGATAATGAAACACGTAATATATGAACTATAAATTTTACATATTTATAGTATAAAAAAATATTCAAAATTATAAATCCACTTGAAACTTATTTATTTATTTTTTTTTATTTATTTATTCGATAATCCAACAGTTTTATTACACAACTTCTTACTTAAAAATAATATAACAAGCAATAGAAACCAAAATAGATTACATTAAATATATTACATTTACAAACTAGAAGACATATCAAATATTTAAAAAAAAAATTAAGTTGAGAATCTAATTTTGTGAGTAGATGTGTATGTGTGTGTGTATGTATGTATGTGTGTGTGTGTGAGTGTGTGCGATTTAATTTACTGCATCTTTACTTTTGAGTGTTTTTCTAAAAGTCCTTTTTGACATGCTGAACAAATCTATATCTGAATAAAACTCATTATATGTGTTGACTTAGATGTACGTATCGTATTATACAAATAAGATTTCAAATACATTAAAAAATATATAGTTTGTATGACTGCTTATCATAATGCTTCAAATACCTTACGGACTTCTAAATCCTGTATATTATATTCTAC
The DNA here is from genome assembly GCA_031353405.1 of Baronia brevicornis. Classification (NCBI taxonomy): domain Eukaryota; kingdom Metazoa; phylum Arthropoda; class Insecta; order Lepidoptera; family Papilionidae; genus Baronia; species Baronia brevicornis. Next base: position 639,174 of record JASFAT010002348.1, read on the forward strand.
CGAAGTTCTTAGTTTAAATCCTACCTAAAATTTCGTACAACGTGACTAAGGGAGAAATTTTAAAATTATAGACCACTGAAAATTAATCCATATTACGTTATAGACATAAGATTTAAAATGCTTAAACAAAGAAAATATATAACGCATATAATAAACACATACAGATCACATCTTTAATAATTTATTATCTTACTTAATCCATTTTTTATTATCAATAGTGTTTCTCTCTATAGTCTTCTGAGAGATTCTGAGCTAAAACCTAACTTAGCTTAAATATTAATGCTAAAAAGAGAAATCGTAGTAAACTGCAAACTGAAAACTTACCACCAAAACCAAAAAAAAAAATTTGTAGACAGTCAAAAGTTTTACTTAGTTAAGATCCGCGACAAGCAAATCTTAGCTAAGTAAAACTTTTGATCAAAAAAAATTGTATCTCATCACTCATAAACAGTCAGTTTTAACACTGTACAAAATTATTAATGGAGTCAGGCGTTACTTTGCAGAAATCCATCACTATGTGGACAGTCAACAGTTTTACTTAGCTAAGATCCGCGACAAGTTTAAGTTTGGTTTAAGTTCCAAATGAATCCACTTCATCCAGCAGAAAAACACACATTATTGATTTTCTGTTATTGTTTGCTTGTCGCTGATTTTAGCTAAGTAAAACTTTTGACTGTCCACTGTACAAAATATTCAATTGGTCGTAGAGCTGTGAGACTTTAGACCATTCGACGTAGTATTTTTTATAATCCGAATAATGCAATAATTTTTGTTACGTTTTGCATGTGTAAATAAATAAATATATGAATTTCTGTAACAACATCGCTAGGAATCCATTGTACGGCCGCTAATGCAAACCGCTCTATTCTAATTTGAAACAATCGTGGCTTTATCCAATAAGTATGAAACTTCTAATTGAGCACAAGAATTTGCGGTCGCTATATACACGATATTAAGCATTCCCGAAATCCCAGACCCGAAATTCGTTTATTCTTGGCGTAAACATATTAAATTGGATACACGTTGGATGAGACCCATAATTAAAATACGCAGAAATGTTCCAACCTAATATTGTTATATATTTCTTATGAGCAGTGTCCACCGAATTAAGTTTTGAATAAAATGCCTATGTGAAGCAGTGGGTTGCCGTAATATGAAAATATTATCAAACCTAAATAAGATGTATTTATATATTTATATATTTATATGCATATATATATATATGTATGTATATATATATATATATATATATATATATATATATATATATATATATATATATATATATATATATATATATATATATATATATATATTCTAAGTAAGATGTATTTAAAAACAACGTTTCATATATAATCTTAATCGCGTTAAAATATTACAAATAAAAATAAATAATTATTTTCACCGTTTCTTTTCTTCCACTATTACCCAAAAGTGGAAGAAAAGAACAGAAGAGCCGGATGCACATTAATCCACCATGATCGTCTCTGAACTTACTCCTTAAGAGGTATTAAATATATTTTACGGGACTTTTAAATAGCGCGATCTAGTTTCAATACGGAAAGCAACAGTTTCTGAATTTTTACAAAACAATTGATGCCTCGTTTTTTTCTTTTTTTATGAGATAGGAACAGAAATAGAAGTAAATGTGCAAGCGTATCGCCTGATGGAAAGCAATCAATGCCACCCATAGACATAGGCGCCACCATAGGTATTACGATGTCAGCCTTGTCAAATAAGAGCAGGCTTGTTTTTTGAAGGTTTCAATGTCGCATTGGATTGAAAATACAACTGAAGGTAGCTAGTTCCGTATTGAACCCTCGAGAGAGAGAGAGAGAGAGAGAGAGAGAGAGAAAGAGAGAGAGAAGATGACAGCATATATTTCACAAGAATAGATCACGAAATGGTTGAACTGATTTATATTTAAGAAAATATCGTCAGGATTTGCAAGTCACAAAGGCTCATATGGGTGAGCCAATTGAAAGACATGGATGACAACAGAGCTTTTGAAGCCATTTACAAGTGGACTCCGTCAGAGACGCGAATCAGAGAAGGATATAGGAAGCCGTAGAATCATTTTATCGAGGAGATCTTATATGTATAAAAAAGAAAAATACTTAGCGATTGAGGGGCAGACACTCAGGTAAAAGAAATAATCACAAGTATAAATAAGCAACGAAAGAAATTGGTATTTGTCGAAATATCCCACCTTAGAAGCCATCAGTCTAGGAATAAACTGTTCTAAGGTTTTGATGTTTTGAAATACCATAAGGGAATCGAATCCTGCTCTTTTTTTCCGTTTGTCATTTTAAGTTCAGTCTCATAACCTTCATTCAGAAATTTGCTCCAGAATTCAGAAAAAAAACCCACCCGTATGCATTAGCAATTAAACGTATGCAATTATTATGATTTTACACAACATTTGCATTTTAGGGTGTGTCAAGGTTTACTCTAAATAATTATTCTAGATTTCCCTGGCGGCGTTGGTGATCCAGATATGTCAGTCAGCATACCTATCGTTCATGCAAAATAGTACCATGAACAGAAAGGAAATGTAATTGAAAAGAAAATTATTAATTTCTATAATTCTGTCTACCAGTTTCTCTGGTGGATAGAATTCGAAATGAAGAAACTCGCCGGAGAACCAGAGAGAGATGACAGACTGAAGTGGCACTGGGCTAATGGCCACGTTTGTCGGAGAACTAAAAAAGCGAATTCCGCTGAATAATTAATGTCACCTATTTTTTGTCACCTTTTGACAATCGAAAACCATTGGAATATATGGAATATATGAGCAAAGACCGCGTCTTGGCAATCGTAAAGCACTAAATGCGTGTAGCCGAAAATCAGGTCTACATGCAGCGATGAACAGCCGTAGGCTGCTGATTATGATGAAATATTTTGTAATTCTTAACACCCGCTTAACTCAGTGGTAAGATTGTCTGACTTCTGAACCAGGAGTTTTGAGTTAAAACCCCAGTCGAAAAATGTAATTTGTTTTTTTATAATAAATATAATAGAATTATCGTCGGGTCACTGCATGTAATTTGGTTATATCTCATGTATCTTCAAGATACTACGTCCAAATTCTCTTCGAGTCTAAAATCAAAAAGAAGAATAGAAGGGATAGAATCGGCCAGAATAAAGATAATCTTTTTTAGGTTTTACTTTCTGACTTTTTTTTATAATTTGTAAACGTTCACTTTATTTATTATTAAATATTTCAACTTTTTGTTATTTATGTAAATTTATAATATTTATAGAAGTAAAATAAATATTTTAATATTTTTTTTCATTTATTTTAATCTTTATATTTGTACGTAGGTTAAAATTGTGATAAATATTTAAAAATTGAACGATAAATCTGCGAACCCAATTCTTGGCCCGCATAAATCACGCCCGATCACGGAACATACGTTGTCGTTACGGAACAATTCCGTTTGTTCCGCACCATATTTTTCGCACAAATCTGTTTATTATACCCTTTACGATTGTTTATTACTTGTATTGTTATTGATTATTTATTCGGTTAAAATTTATAAACCTAATTTGTTGAAAAATGACGGCGACGTGGTTCGCCACCCGTCACGTCCTGATTCTCACGAGGGCGAGAAGCGACCAATGGAGAGCCGTTTCGCTGCGATGAATGGTAGGGGATGGAGCTCTATGGTCTCTGCCAACCCCTGCGGGGGTTAGGCGTGAATTTATAAATAAAAAATAAATATAAATAAAATTTATGTAAAAATATGTTAAAAATAGTATCTAAAATAATTTGTTGCCTCAGTATTTTACTATATCTAACAGTGTACATATCATTGCTGATTTTTTTTCAATTCCTACTATTAGTTCACACTATCCCTATTAATAATTATTTATTTGTATTGTTTTCCACAGCCCATATATGTCCCACTGCTAAGCACGAGCCTCTCCATTCCTGGAGGAACGGACATTAACCCACCACGCTTTTCCAATGCGGATTGGTGGGGTTAGCAGACTCGGATAAAATACCTGTAGGCCATACATATATTTATTCCGACGCGGGGATCTAATCCGCGACCATTGACTTCGTGGGCGGTTGCGCTACTGAGCCATTTGGGTGTCAATTTATTTGTATATATTGTTTAAATTTTCAATCGTAAAATTTGTATATTTTTATTTGTTTTTAAAGTACTTTTTTCATCCATCCACTCAAGTTCAAATACATTTTTTAAAATTTATAATAGATTACACTGGATATTAATATATAATAGATTTTTCAAATATTAAGTTTCTTATATAAGATATTCAGCAGGATGTCAAAGTAGGAACTGACTTAAAAAATTTATATTACTTGTTTATATATAAAACTGGACAGATAAATAGATGCTATGGATTAAAAAAATAATTTGGTGTGGAGGCTGGTGTCGCATTATCGATAGGATGGTAATTTTTTTTTCACATATTACGTAATATTACTATCGTATAGTACATTTAATATAAATAAATATTGTTATGTAAACAAAACTAATTACTTATTAGGGCGAAGTCTATGGACTACTACCACTTTGGGAGTCTGTGTTCGCAAATTCAACTATATTTTCACGTAGGACAAGAGTTGTGGTTGAACAAGAGTGAGAAATCCTTGTGCTCAGCAGTGGGACGTATATGATGTAAAAAAACACATTTGAACATAAACACTTCACCCATTACGTGAGTGGTGTGATGTCGAACAAATCCAGAATAAGCGATGTTGAAATAATAGGTACTCCAAAGCTGATTTTTAATTGTATAAAATGTTGTCATACACCTGAATGTCGTAATTTCTTTGTTTTCGTAGTCGCACTATTAACGTTTCCAGTTAATCTCAAAGATAAGATTTTCATAATCAGCGTTGGGGAATGTGATAAGGACGTTTGATTTCATTGAAGTTATTTGTCAACACAATGCGTATCCACGATATGTATTTCATGTAAGTGGGGTGAGATTTATTGTGTTTTGAAGACAGGAAAGTCAAGAGCGTATATCATGACACTTGCATTAGATCAATAAATTGCAGGACACTCACATTTTCTATTATGAAAGATATGTATAAAGGAAAGTTTATGAAGCCATTGTAATAATATAATATACTTAATCAATAGTCTTAACTTATGTATTTCTTCATTTCATCTCCCGTTTCACTAATAGCAGTAAACTGCTGCCAAAACACTCACACAAACGCCTCCGTAAACATTTCACCCAACCAGATCTTCGACTTCAAATCTCCTATTTCTGCCATGTACTCCGTACCACGTTGGCCAAGACGTGATCTCCACTCCAGCACTCGTCTATACCAAAGATCGTCGGTTCTCCCATATACATGATCAGGCCTTTGCCCCTTCAGTCTGTTAATCTATATATGTATTTCTAGTCAAAGACAAAAGAATTTTAATTACATCGAAGCCTAAAGAAAGTAGTTTAATATAAAATAAAAAGTATACCCCTAAAAAGGAGAACTAGCAAGAAACTCTTATTTTCCTTTTGTAAGAACATATGTATATGTGATTTAAGAAGTAGAAGGATGAGCGAACGCGTTCCCTGATCAAAAATATGAATAAACAGCAACATAGAGAGCTTTGCAGATAGGTTGACTAACTTAGAGTAAGAATAAATCGGAGAGTAAAAGGAAATATCAGAGAGTAAAAGGGAAGTATGGGAGAGTAATACGGAAGTAATAAGAAGTAAAAAGAGGAGAAGAGCAAAGTAAAGAAAACGAAAGAAGTTAGCCTCTGAGTCTCAACGCTATCTGTATAAAGCGCAATAAGAAGGTATTGTTACACCGGTTAAAATTGTATCAGTCAACTCCCGTTTATCCGAAATCCGCTTTATCTGTACAAATTTTTCTTTAAAATATGTACGTAAAAACGACGTCTAATAGGTCTTAAGGAGCCTAACGTAGGCACCTACCTATCTTTCCCTCATATTCACCATATCGATAGCATTCTATGTACGCACGTTTTACAATCATATTTCGCGGTATTGGTGTAATCCGGGGTACTTCACGCGGGAAAACGGTTCGGTTTATCCGAAACTTTCTTTATCCGAACTGGCCGCTGTCCCGATCATTTCGGAAAAATAGGAGTTTACTGTATAATATGTATGGCCTACAGTTTTTTTTTTAATCTTAATAGCCCTCTTTTACGCTTTAAAAAAAAACTCTGAAACGAACGTGGTTGGTTGATGTTTATTTTCCCACAAATGGGGTGGTCCTATGCCCAGCAATAGGACACATGTGAGCTGTTATTTTTTTAACAGCCCATATATGTCCCACTGCTGAGCCTCTCCATTTTTGGAGGAACGGACGTTAACCCATCACGATTGTCCAATGCAGATTTGTGGGATTACTAGACTCGGAATAAATATTTGTAATACATACATTTATTTATTGCGATGCGGGAATCGAACCCGCGACCATATACTCTGCGGGCGAAAGGTCCCACCACTGAGCCAATTGGTCCCCTTATCAGTTTGAATTGTAATAAAATTTATTTATTAAACTGTTTTAATTTTCTGTTTACATTTTTAATTATGTGTTTGGAACATATTTACGACGCCAGACTCGTTAATGGCGCTGCTTTGGAACTTTCTCGTAATCCAATTGCCTAGTTTTATATGTCATTAATTAATCGAAAATTTGAATCTGTAATTATTTGAAACACGTGTGATAAAACTATCGCTCTATTTTATATTAAAACAAATAAGCTAGTGCTGTTAATAACCTACTTAGCTCAGTGAACGTACTTGGCTTAGTTTCGGAGTGGCAGGTTTAATTCAGGCATGGTGATAAATATTTTTATGGCCTACTACTACTACACTAGATATTTAGTTCCAATATAGATATCAGTAGTTAGTATTCCTCCAGAAATAAGAAGGCCTGTGTGCGCTTATGACACACATATATGGATTAGCTTAATTATAAGACAATGAGGCAATTATAGTTGTTATTCGTGTTCCGCATGACGAGAATCTCATCAAAGCGGAAAGAGATAAACAAATAAAATACATCAAGCTCGCGCATAAGATTTTCGCCATGTGGCACGTCGATTCAACTGTCATTGTTCTCATAGTAGTTTTTATGAGTAGACTTATTGGTAAAAACTTTGGACGCCCATCTGTCCAAGTTAAATTTAGGTAATTGGGTTGAATTTAAAATTCAAAAAGCAGCCATATTGTGCACGGATAGGATCGTGAGAAGGTTCCTTTCCTTGGATGCCTAAATGCTTGATTTATCCCGCCACGAAGGATTAATAATAACCTTTGTAATAATATTATTTTTTTATATTAATAATAACGACCAATTGGTACAGTGGCGGGGCCCTCCGCCTGCGGAGTCAATGGTCGGGTTCGATCCCCGCATCGAAATAAATATATGTATGGATTACAAATATTTATTCCGAGTCTGGTAACCCCGCTAATCCGCATTGGATAAGCGTGGTGGGTTAACGTCCGTTCTTCCAGAAATGGAGAGGCCCATGCTCAGCAGTGGAACATATATGGGCTGTTAAAAAAATAATAATATTGTTGTAAAATACTAAAATATAACAATACCTATTATTTATAATAAAAAATATAAAGAAATTGTTGCCACTCGTGTCGTATGATATAAAGCAATCAACGCCACCCATAGATATCTGCATCTCTATAGGCATTATGGAAGTATAGCCCGCCATTATTAAGATAAGTTTGTTCCGAAAACATCGCTGAAGTTAGTGGGTGGCATAGAATGGAGGCACATGAAAATTGTAAATATTTTTGCTTGGAATAAAAATAAAACCTAAAATGAAATAATTTTTCTCTTTCAAATCTAATTTAATTTCAAAATATACATATAAATTTTATTACGAAATAAACATCATAGCGGGAAGAAGTTCAAATGAACCGTATTGGTCTATATTTAAAATCACAACAATACGTCATCTCTCACAATTAGTCGGCAAAAAACGAAAGAAACTGGGTTGAACATTTTTGCTGCGGACATTTGCATACAATGCAGAGTTGATGGGCGACATTTTTTTTTTCCAAGCGCGAGTCGTTGACCCCACAAAATCAGGTTATCTCGCTCAAGCTGCAAGGCGAAGGTTAAGGCGCGAACGGATATGGGATTACATTTTTTATTTTCTTTTTTAAAGTGCGTGACATAAGGGGCATTGAGCCTAATTCATATAAAATATGTTTAATATTGGTAGTGATTTTTATTAAGATGTTTTATTTTTTTTTAACGAAATTACACAAATAAATTTATAAATATGTCTATCCGTTATATATTATCATTCTACACCCAAAATAGTCTACTCTTGGATATTGGTCTCTCTAAGATATAAGAGGTATTGTAATATACTTAGCAGGCGGATTGAGGATTACAGAATGGTTTTCATTACTCAGGTAGAAACCGCTGCTGATGGTGAATGCTCCCATAGTCGCGTCGTAGATCGTTACATGGGAACAAATAAAGCAAAAAAGATATTATCATGTTATTTTTTTGAACTATTGATTTTCATAGTTGTGTCAGACCCAGGGATGAAAACGTCTATTAGTGTTTTAAAGAAAACTTTACCAGGGCATAGTACGGAAATGGGGGGAGTATCGGTCTAATGGTGGTGGACGCGACTTGAGAGTAACCACTCCCATAGTCGCGTCGGAGACACTCATGGGAACAAAGAAATCAATAAAGATATAATCATGTAAATTAGGTTATTTTTTGAACTATTGATTTTTATACTGGTGTCAGACCCAGGGAAATGGCTGTGTGGTAAAGAGAATTATACCAGGGCGTAGTACGAGTTGGAAATGGGGGGAGTATTGGTGTTCTGTTCATTACTCCTCCTTCCTGTTTCGTGACATAAATTAATCAGAATGAAATAAATTATTTTAAACATTTTTTTTTAATTATACGATTGAAACCATTTTTATATTTTAGCTTAGTGAATGTTTGTGAAATTCGTATAATAATTACACATATTTTTGAGCGGATTAAAGAAATTAGGGTATTAATGTATTTAATAAATTTGTAGAAACTCAAAACTAAAATTTTGTTTATGTATTTCATGACTTTTTGGAAAGCATCTATTAAAGTGGAAGAAATGAAGATATAATAGAGTGACGTGGAGTAAAAGGTGTCGTGACACAAGTTGAGAATGGGGTACTCAGATGCTTTGGGCACATAGAGAGAGTGGATGAAAGACGACTCACAAAATAAATTTACTTTGCGGATATGGATGGAAGGGCCGGTAGGGGAAGACCACGGGAAACGTACCTTGACTAAGTTGCTGAAGTTTTTAAGAAAGGCCAGGACAAGAGTACCCTTAACCAGCAGGGTTAGCATGAGGAGAGTGATGAGTGGGGAGGAAGCAAGGAAAGTATGCCGAAATCGTAGCTGATGGAGATCTGTGGTCTCCGCCTACCCATACGGGAGACAGGCCTGACGATATGTATGTATATACATACATTTTATTAAATTAGTCGGAATTTGCAAGCTAGACATTTTAAGACCGTCCATAGGCCTTAAGAGTTTTGTTGCTAGTATAGGCTTTGTTGTCGGAAAATTACGGAATGCGTTTTGTTTATAAAGATGAGCAGACAATGCCGAGATTTACAACGTCAATAAAACTTCCTTACGTGTGGATTTTATTAGACTTGAGAACATGAGAGAACTTATATTTATATATCTTTGTTTATTATATTCTGTAAATCTTACAAATTATACTGAACACGTTCCGTGCCGGATCGTTTTTTTTAAAGATTTTCCGTTCGGACCGCGTGTTTTAAACTAATTTAAAAAAAATATATATTGCTATACTCTGTTATGTGTTCTAAATTAACACCTTTAACTTGATTATTATTATTTTTGCCTTATTATAATTATTCTAAGGCGTACACGAGAAACAAAAAAAAAACAATTTTTAAATAATATAGTTAATGCTACAATACAATCAAATCTAATTTTAATATATTTTATATTATCAGAAACCAATTTAAAAAGAAAAAACAAGTACAAACTTTAATATATATAATTCTCTAAACCTTAAACTAAACTAAACCTAAAGCCTATATATGTGCGGTGATGTGTTTTTCTCTTTTTATTTTAATGTCTCTCTTTCGTTTCATCGACTTTCAATGTTAAAGAATTTTTAACTTTAATAATATTATAATTCATATATAAATAAACACAGGGTAAATGAAAGAAACACATACACGCACATACAAATCTCTTTCCTAACGTTTTAAATAATTATAATAACTTGTAGTATAATGTTTATTGACTTGCTGTATAAAAAGGATGGGGGACTTTTCCCGCCAACTTACATCAGTGACGCTGTGTTTTTATTTCATCTTCATAATCTTATTTTATTATCAGTTATATTGTTTGATTGTGGTAGAATATTTATTGTACAATATAGTGCGATTAAGACTTATAAATGAAGTGATACGAAATAAATGCATATATCGTGACATTTTAAGTTGACTAAAAGTGTCCATTAAAGGTTTTAGTAGAATAGCCACCATTTTATCAAGACGTAAAGTGACAAGTTGATTAGACATTTCAAGAGATTTGATATTATTCCACTTTACTTAACACTGGCATAATAGTTTTAAATAATTGCCATAAAAGAAAAGAGAAAGTATGGGGAAAACGATTCTCATACTTGTATATATACAACACACGCACACATAAATTAATTAATTTATGTGTGCGTGTGTTGTATATATACAAGTATGAGAATCGTTATTTATATAATATTTCATTATCTTCATTTATAATTATAAACACTCACACAATTATTGCTAGTTTGGCAATAGAATGAAAGAAAAAACTCAACACGACATTCGTTACCTTTGTTTATTGGTTGTCATGGCAACCTACAAATATTGCTCTCTATAAAACCACCGTTTTACATTTCCACAACACTCGCTGTTATGTCATATACATTTATATTGTAAGCATTTCGTAAAAACACTGTTCGATTACCCTACCTAAATAAATAAAAATTCATGCGTACTATAAAATCAATGTTTACTCTCCTGAGATACGAAGGCTTTTGCGTAAAAATATTCAGGTTTTAACTCTGCTGAAATCCATTATGAAAATGGAATGGGAAAAATATTTTTTCTTTATATTTTTTCTATCCAAAACAAAAATAGAGATCGTCGAACGTCGAACGTAGCGGATAGAGATCAATGATCTCCATCCGCTACGTTCCGGTACACCTTTTTGCTTCCTCCACATTCATCCCTTTTCATCCATCCTTCCTCTCATATTTATCGTAGCGAAACGGCTCTTAGTTAGTTCCTTCTCGCCCGCCCTAAATACTTTAAAAAAATAAAATAATAATAAATATTTATCTATTCAACGTACTAATAGTGGTCAACTAAGATTTAATAAATAAATTAAAAATATGATTAGGGTAACGATTTAAAAAGGCATGAAGTCGTCAAACAGTCGTTATTTTTAAAAAAACTTAACTTATGTCAAGACCGTTGGATGTCAAGAAGGACATTTTTATAATAGTTGTAGCTAAACTAAGATTAAATAAAGAATTTAACTGGTAAACTAAAGATAAATAAATCAATTAAATATATGATTAGGATAACGATTTCAAAAGGCATGAAGTCGTCAAACAGACGTTATTTTAAAAAAAAAATTAACTTATGTCAAGACCGTTTGATGTCAAGAAGGACATTTTTATAATAGTTGTAGCTAAACTAAGATTAAATAAATAAATTAACAGGTAAACTAAAGATAAATAAATAATTTAAATATATGATTAGGGTAACGATTTAAAAAGGCATGAAGTCGTCAAACAGACGTTATTTTAAAAAAAAATTAACTTATGTCAAGACCGTTTGATGTCAAGAAGGACATTTTTATAATAGTTGTAGCTAAACTAAGATTAAATAAATAAATTAACAAGTAAACTAAAGATAAATAAATAAATTAAATATATGATTAGGGTAACGATTTAAAAAGGCATGAAGTCGTCAAACAGACGTTATTTTAAAAAAAAATTAACTTATGACAAGACCGTTTGATGTCAAGAAGGACAATTTTATAATAGTTGTAGCTAAACTAAGATTAAATAAATAAATTAACAGGTAAACTAAAGATAAATAAATAAATTAAATATATGATTAGCGTAACGATTTAAAAAGGCATGAAGTTGTCAAATAGACGTTATTTTAAAAAATAACTTATGTCAAGACCGTTTGATGTCAAGAAGGACATTTTTATAATAGTTGTAGCTAAACTAAGATTAAATAAATAAATTAACAAGTAAACTAAAGATAAATAAATAAATTAAATATATGATTAGGGTAACGATTTAAAAAGGCATGAAGTCGTCAAACAGACGTTATTTTAAAAAAAAATTAACTTATGTCAAGACCGTTTGATGTCAAGAAGGACATTTTTATAATAGTTGTAGCTAAACTAAGATTAAATAAATAAATTAACTGGTAAACTAAGAATAAATAAATAAATTAAATACATATATGATTAGGGTAACGATTTAAAAAGGCATGAAGTCGTCAAACAGACGTTATTTTAAAAAAAAATTAACTTATGACAAGACCGTTTGATGTCAAGAAGGACAATTTTATAATAGTTGTAGCTAAACTAAGATTAAATAAATAAATTAACAGGTAAACTAAAGATAAATAAATAAATTAAATATATGATTAGCGTAACGATTTAAAAAGGCATGAAGTTGTCAAATAGACGTTATTTTAAAAAAAACTTATGTCAAGACCGTTTGATGTCAAGAAGGACATTTTTATAATAGTTGTAGCTAAACTAAGATTAAATAAATAAATTAACAAGTAAACTAAAGATAAATAAATAAATTAAATATATGATTAGGGTAACGATTTAAAAAGGCATGAAGTCGTCAAACAGACGTTATTTTAAAAAAAAATTAACTTATGTCAAGACCGTTTGATGTCAAGGACATTTTTATAATAGTTGTAGTTAAACTAAGATTAAATAAATAAATTAACTGCTAAACTAAGAATAAATAAATAAATTAAATACATATATGATTAGGGTAACGATTTAAAAAGGCATGAAGTCGTTAAACAAACATTATTTTAAAAAAATAACTTTTCACATCTTTATAATAGTTGAAGCTAATTGCCATTAAAAATAGAAAAAAGAAAAAAAAACATAAATTTATAATGCGTCTATGACTATAGCAGTTATTAATGTTGGCTATCAAACGACGCATTTGCCAATAAATTTATAGTAAGGTTGAAATGTCGAGGATTACCTCCGCAACCTTTACAAGGATCGGGCCATTGCTTGTCGCTAACAAATCGTTCGGCCATGTTCAGGATCCAATGACAATTCAATATCTCACATCTGAGAATGCCGAATTACAAATGAACGTTGAACAAATACCGTTACCTTTATTTTAGTCCGAGTCTTTGTTTTATTGTATCACAGCTCATTGAATGCGTTTAGTACGATTTTTTTTTTCACAGCCCATATGTCAAACTGCTGGATAAGGGTCTTCTCGTTTCCGTATCTCAGATTGATGGGGCCAGTCGGACCCAGACTCAGATTAAATACGTAATAGATCACTTATTTATTAATTCAATACATAATCGACAGCATATCATATGGGTAATACTTGAATATTGAAAACTTCTGGAGCCAATTACGGATTTACATTTTAATTATACTTACTTATAGTAAAAAGTACTTATATACAAATTCGTTGGTCACAAAGGTTAATCAAGAACATTTTATATATACGTAATATGTTGTGTGTGTGTGTGTGTGTGTGTGTGCGTGTGTGTGTGTGCGTGTGCGTGTACGTGTGCGTGTGCGTGCGTGTGTGCGTGTGCGTGCGTGTGTGTGTGAGAGAGAGTGTGTGAATATATTTAATTACATTCTTTAATATTATCATATATATTTATTATATATAAATCTGACCCAATTGTAATGATAATATTCTTGCTTAATTCTAGTACCACCATTTTTATTTTGTTATATTAATGTATAATGAAGTATCTATATTTAATATTATTATTTTTTTGATTTTTTAATGTTCGTGAAGGATTTTGAGATGTTAAGTAGACCTAAGTTACTTTGTATTTACTTCTTTGATTGATAAAAACATTACAAAAGCAGATGCGAGAATAGAACTCGAATTGATTTCAAAGGGGGTAGTAGAGTCGCCACTGAACCAATTACTTCGTCACCTGAGAATACCGAATTACATATGGACGATGTATAAATACGGTTGTCTTTATTATATAAAGATTCTTTGTTTTATTGTTTGCGGGTCGTTGAATGTATTCATTACAATTGTATTGTTTGGTTACAATTAGCAGCTTTAGTTCGTATAATATTAAAATAAATTGATCGATCATTGTTTAATGTTTTAAATCTGTCTGCTAGATGATTAATGATTAATGGAGTCTAGCGTTACTTTGCAGAAATCCATTACTATGTGGAAAGTCAGAATTTTTACTTAGCTAAGATCCGCGACAAGCGCACAAAAATAGAAAAATAATAATGTGTGTTTTCCACTGGAAGAGTTAGAAGAAAAAGATTTACGGGAAACTTAATAAACAATACGGGGAATTAAATCTTACCGAAAAAACGGCCGTCAGCGACTCTTCATTTCCCAACCACTAACAACATCACCAACACCACCATTCCTCCATTGTGAATGCAGTTTTTTCGGTGAGATTCAGTTTAAGTTCTCCGTAAATCCACTTCTTCCAATTAATACACATTATTATTTTTCTATTCTTGATTGCTTGTCGCGGATCTTAGCTAAGTAAAAATTTTGACTTTTCACAGATGTCTAATAGCCTTTTTATTTTAATTGTTATATATAGTTAATATTAAAAATACCTGCTCATTATACTAAATTCTTAGCCCAATCTTTCACAGTACAGGCTTTTGGGTTATAAAAATTGTTGCCGCTAGAGATGAGACAAGCGAAGTCTCTTCCGATTTTCAAAAAACTTGTCAAAAATCACTATCTATGTTTATAAATATGTATTTTTTATTTACTCATTTATATATATATATATATATATATATATACTTATATTTTTGTATATGGCTATTAACTTTTTTATTAATATTTTTTTCTATCACCCTGACAATAATGTATCACAACCTACATCAAATTATCTTTATAACACGGTCCATCCTACGGTTGTCTAGAAGAAATCGCTATAAGAGCACCATTTGTATATAAATATTACAATCAATAAGTGTATAACTTTGTATTTGGTGTACAATAAAGAATATATCTATCTATCTATATTTAGTTACATGTAAGGTGTTTGTAATAAAATTATCTATCAGTCTAAATGTTACATGTGCAATGACACAGTATAAAGATGGAGGATAATGTCAACCAGTGTATTATATGGACAGTCAAAAGTTTTACTTAGCTAAGATCCGCGACAAGCAAAACAATAACAGAAAATTAACAATGTGTGTTTTTCCGTTGGGTTTAGTGGATTTATTTAGTTCCAAATAAATCCACTTAACCCAACAGAAAGACACACATTGTTAATTTTCTCTTATTGTTTTGCTTGTCGCAGATCTTAGCTAAGTAAAACTTTTGACTGTCCATATAGTGATGGATTTCCGCAAAGTAACGCCTGACTCCATTAATAACCAGTGTATTGTTACGGTCAATTAACATTTACGTGCTTCTTATTATGTTAGTGATACCTTCAGCAGTGTATATATCAAGCAACATTATCTTAATCTAATGTTCCATATTGTTTATAAAATAAATTTCGCTTCAAATCTAGAACTCATACCTTAATTATATACTTCAATATCTAAGCCAAAAGTCTGTTTAAATGAGCATTTTTTTATGGTATAGGAAGGCAAACGAGCAGACGTGTCACCTGATGGAAAGCAATCAACGCCGTCCATAGACATCCACCAAGCCATAGGCAGTGCAGAAGCGTTGCCGGCCTTTAAGGAAAGTGTCATTATGGGAAAGGGTTAGGCCTACGGGTCTCAACCGCTCACCGGACGAAGCAGGGTAGCTAAGCTACCAGTCAGACGCCGGTTTTCCGCGGGATTGTGGTACTTCCCCGGGCGAGACGGCCCATTTATGCTACAGACAAATAATATGCCATTCTTGACAAAGTATTCGTCTGCAGCGTGGCTCTACCACTTCAAAATATTATATTATATATTTACCTGATTTATGTATACCCTTTCACGTTTCTCAAAACACAGTAATAAAAACATATATCAAAAAAATAATATATAATATGTGTAAAAAAAGATTCGACTAATATACAGCACTTAACTAATTCGAATATTCCCGAAACGTAATTAGAAATTTAACATATAAAATAGTTAGTTATTTAGTTCACAATACCCAAAACTTTCGAAGCTACTAAATAAATTCACATCTGTACATCAACTAGTTCTGCAAGGACATTTAAGACCGGTATGGATAGAAATCATTAACCTATAAAAACCATAACATGAAAAAAAAACAAAATTAATAATACTGGTAAATGTTCTCTTGATATTTATAATTGAGTCTCACAAATAAAGCGAGGAATAAAACGATTACATTCAAAATTTAGCAAACTCTCTCTCTGTGGTCGATCCTTCTCTCGGTCGATGTCTGAATGTCGCGATCACCAGACTTCACCCAGCGGCTTTTTAGACTCTTCCATTTATTATATTCCACAAAACTGGAGGTCTTATTCTGTTTCAGTTGGTCGGACCATCTCATCGGAGATCTACCTTTGGATCTTTTCCCTTCAACATTTGCACGGACGATCAATTTCTCAGTTTTCATCATGGTGGCAGATAATGTGTTGGCATATCATATACAGACGGTCGTTTATTTCAAGTTCTTTTAGGATATTAGACACATTAGTGCGAAATGCTGTGGGATTCGGAGCATGCCTAGCAAACTAATTAATAAATAATTAGTGATCAATTCTTTCTTTGCCTACAACACGCGACAAACAATTGTATCAACTAAATAATTTGATATTAAAATATAAAGTATAACATAACTAAAAAATATTAAAGAAAGATTACCAACATTTCTTGTACCTAAGATATTTAATAAATTTGTAATTTTAAAAGGATATACCGAAAATAAATAAAAATGTGTTGAAATCAAAACTTAAGAAGTTATTTCTTGATGAATTTGACTAGCAATTGTTTTAAATATAATATATGCTATTTAAAAATACAGTGTGTATAATAAGTATTGTATATCTCACTATCAAACTTAAAAGTTTAGCCAATATACTAGTATAAAAACATATAAGTTTTTTGAATAATAAATAAATCGAAAAAATACTTCGCCATTGCTTAAAATACAAATTTCTATTTGGCTACGTGTATCCAGTTTCTTCCGACCGTCATACGCTATGCTTGTGAAGATGCGGTCTCCACTCCGGCATCTTATCAAGCGTCGTCTACTCAAGCGATTGTCAGTTATCTTACAAACATGACAAACCCATTGCCATATCAGTTGACAAACTATCATATAAGCGCTATTTAATTTATCATATAATTCGTAGATCGATTATATGACTAATTGAACGAATGATTCGCAGGTCATCCAGTGATCGAAATTCAAACTTAATTCGTTAAATTATTATTATTTTTTATCAATCTACACTACTTCCATATGATTTTCAATTACTCCAAATCTCACACACGTCTGTGGGCGCATTTTCCTTAAAATGGGACACAAAGTTATTTTTAAAATATGTTTTTGTTGTTATAAATACAATTTATTTAATTAAAAGAAATAAAATAAATTCACAACGACATTATCGTAATTTGGCGCTAAAAGTCTTATTTAGTATATACATATTATCTGTAATAATATATAAATGAAGCATATAGTGACATATTCCCCTCATAGACATATGCAGGCCTTTCTCAAGTGGTGATGATTTGCCCCAGTCACCACGCGATCGTGATAGCAAGTACACAATACATTGTATGTAAATAAATTATCCGAGGTTGGCAGCCATGATTAATATAGATTAATGAACGCTTATGCATTTCCACTCTTAAAATTTAACCGCTATATAACAAAATTTCATTTATCACCTTGACATAGAGTTCAATATTGAATGTACGCGAGGCAATTAACAGAAAAGGATTGGCTTAGCAGACTCCCCCGTGCTCTCGATTTGCAAAGGGACACGCAACGGTAAATTGTAACGGTCGAACAATAAGTGAAGTTCCAATTTTAAATATCGGTTTGACATTTTCCATTAGAGCTCCTATCTCAGTTGAATGCGGACGTGTTTTTTTTTTCTGTAATTTAACTGCGATCACTGAATTTACGGTGACATATAATATAATATTATCATCTTATATTTAAAAATTACAGGTTACTGTTTTCGTGCTCGCTAAATAATCTCCGAAACCGCCTAAGCGATTTTAATTGAGATTTTATCTGTTTGTGGTTGGTTAACAGACAGAATACATCTCGAAAATGTCTATTGTAGAATTTATTTATATCTATTAAACGAAAGTTTTTTCATTTTGTATGATTTTAAGATCTATGGCAGGTCAACGTCTGCACGGATTTGTATTTAATATATTTACAAAAATATTTTCATTAAAACAGTTTAAATAAAAATCAAATACCTTTGTACAGCCAAATTCGGAAAATTTAAAAAGTGGTATCGTCGTTCTACTTTCGGCGAAAGTAATTGGGACGCTCGCGCCGATCGATAAAACAGTCCTCGAATATGGCCGACTAAGCGCGTACCAATGCACATGCGCTTGCGCTGGTCCTCCCGACACTAATGCTATGAAAACAATAGTATCGTCCAGGAAAAATTGCGGTGAATCAGTCCCAAGGGCTCAACACATTTGTATGGCGCTCACATTTACGCTATTCGACGATTAGCACGTCCCTGTATGACCAGGTTCGCTAATTATGGCGTATGCCTTCAGAAAAGCAAAAGTAAATAATAACAAAAAAAAAAAACGCGTTACACACTAAGGTTCAATATTTTTCCGACAGTTAAGGATCTAGGTGTGGCCGGTAATTTAAAGCGGGTGACATATGCGAAACAATTTGTTTTTGTTAATTGCTATTTGCTATTGTCCAAGACGCGTCATTCCTATACATCTTAATTTAATGTTTTTATTTCGTTAATTTTTCTTTCGCTAAAAAGAAAGGAAAGAATAATTCGTATATTCGAGACTGGCAGTGGAAATCATTAAAACGCAAGTGACAGTAATAAATAAATAAATAAATATAAATAGTATACCTTAAAATATATAGTATGAATCCCGATGTAGGAATCGTTTCCATAACCGTTCATTTAAAAAGCGAACATATCGTCATTTGAGAAAGGCGTAGCATTAAGTTCATCAGAGTTCTGCAGAAAAAGGTACATTTGTATTTGAATGTTGTTCAAATAAAATATAATGGCAAATAAAATATAATAACATGAAGTGTCTTGAAATTTACTGATCAGCTTGTCACGTTACGTCTTGATAAAATGGTGGATATTCTATTAATACCTTCTACGGATTATTACCATCAATTTCAAAAATCACTATGCATTTCTTTCATATTACTGCACTTCGAAAGATATTCTTTTGATATAGATATATTCTTTATTGTACACCAAAAACAAAGTTATACAGTTACTGATTGTAATAGTGCTTATATAGAAAGTGCGATGCGGCGGAAAAACTGTTGGATGGACATTATGTTAAAAAAGATGATTTGGTATGAGCTGTAGACAGATTATAAACAGGATGGTAAAAAAAATCACTTTATATGCCTTAATCAAACTATATTGTATATTATGGTGGCGCATAATTAAACAATATAAGTGATAATATAATAACATAAGATAATGAAAATGAAATAAAAACACAACATCAGCGATGTATGTTTGTGAGCGTCTATTCTTAGTTTAGCTAACGCCACAATTCGTGTACCGTGTTGCACAAAGTCTTCGCACAGCACTGCACGGGTCTTTGTCCCCGCGTTAGAATTCTACGCACGCGATCTTCGAGCCGTACCCCGCGCTAGTACAGAACCCGCTGATAGTGCAGACGGCACACGTACCACGTTTTAGTTCCTTATAATTGTATTGTGTGACAAAGAGCAAATTGTGTTGCGGAAATAAAAGGTTAAATTAACACCGGATTAGAAATCACGTAGTGCTGAAGTTGTAACGTCTTTTAGATAGATATCCATTGAATTCAAAATAAACAACAGTGTCTGGGGTAGTTTTCTTTTTAATTTATCCTTTCAAAAGTTTTTTGTTTATTGTATCTGTTGAACATGTTTGTATAGTCTGTGGGTGTAATGTGGCAACATTATTAGTAACCATCCGAATGAGATGTATTAAGAGATTTGATATTGAGATATTAAAAGAATTACTTCTGAATTATAAAAATTTTTCAGTATTTTTTTTTGTTTTTACAGCTCATACATGTCCCACCTATCCCAATGGAGAAGCACTGTGGACGTCCTCTGTCCCACCTAGGGACCATAGGACCATAACATATCCCACTGCTGAGCACAGGCCTATCCGTATCTGGAGGAAGAAACGTTAACCCACGTCGCTTGTCCAATGCGGGTTGGCGGAGTTACCAGACTTGGAATAAATATTTGTAATACATACATACATTTATTCCGATGCGGGGATCGAACCCGCAACCATTGAATCGCGGGCGGAGGGCCCCGCCACTGAGCCAATTGGTCGTCATCATTACAAACTCATCATTATCACTATAAACTCTTTTAATTGTGTTTAGAATAATGGCATGTTTAGAATAATCCATAATGAAAATATTTTATTAATCAATTGAAAGAAAAGATTATCTATGGTGATTTTATGAAGAGAAATCTTATCAACCATAGCAGAGTAGGCAAACGAGCATGCGGGTCACCTGGTGGTAAACGATCACCGCCGCCCATAGAAATCCGCAACGCCGGAGTCGTCTCGGTGCGTTGCTGATCTTTCATGAGCACATACGCTCGTCTCTTGAATGTCCCTATGTCGTATTTACGTAGGAACACTGCAGGTGGTAAAGCGTTACACATTTATATATAATATGTCGTGTTAGAAAACTGCGGCTTAATCAAAGGGTGCTGGATGGCCAGCACACACACACACACACACACACACATATATATATATATATATATATATATATATATATATATATATATATATATATATATATATATATATATATATATATATATATATATATATATATATATATATATATATATATATATATATATATATATATATAATAAATTATTAAGGGGGCAAACGAGCAGGCATGTCACCTGATGGAAAGCAATCAACGCCGCTCATAGACTTCCGCAGCGCCATAGTCATTGCGGAAGCGTTGCCGACCTTTAAGGAAAGTGTCATTATGGGAGTGGGAATGGAAGGGGGGAAGAGGGGGGGGAGGGTGTAGGACCTCCGGAATTCGGCCGCTCACCGTACGAAGCGCGGTAAGTAAGCTACCACTCAGACGCCGGTTTTTCTGCGGGTTACATGTACAGGGCTGCAAAAAAGAAACATACTAAATATGTGATGCACTAAATGATTCATGTGTGAAACTTAATTGGTCTATACATAAGATTTCAGACGGGAGCATACGTTATGAAATTAATTTCAAACCGTGCCAGACCTAACTAACAACTATTTGAATCAGGCGCCAGTGGAAGTTCACGTGACCAATTAATTCCAGTAGCTAATTAGCCATTTAATTAGTAGAAGGTTGGTTCAAACGGCTACAGTTTACTAGTATAAGGGGTAGTACCTTACTTGCATAATTGCGACCAATCTTTGTACAGAACAGTGAAAGAATATATTAATTGTGATGATTAGTCCACAATGGCTCAATGGCGGAGCCCTCCGCCCGCGGAGTCAATGGTCGCGGGTTCGATCCCCGCATCGGAATAAATATATGTATGTATTACAAATATTTATCCCGAGTCTGGTAACCCCGCCAATCCGCATTTCCGTTCCTGCCCTTTCCCTTCCTCTCCGCCAATTCACGGTCTGCCGTGCCAATGGATGCGTGGCTAAGGGCGACCTTAGTCGCAAGCGTGCCGACCGTCCCGGGATCGAGCTCCCCGCGGTAGTATGGTGCCTTACCTCAGCATGCAGGGCTCTGCTGGAGCTGACCTCCATCCTCTCTTGCGGCTCGTGGGATTCACTAAGACGAAGTTAATATACCTAATTTGTTGAAAAATGATGGCGACGTGTTTCGCCACCCGTTACGTCCTGATTCTCACGAGGGCGAAAAGCGACCAATGGAGAACTGTTTCGCTGCCATGAATGGTAGCGGATGAAGCTCTGTGGTCTCTGCCAACCTCTGTAGGGGATAGGCGTGAATATATATAAAAAAGTCCACAATGTATAGATAGATTAAAAATATTAGGCATAAATAATATACATACAGATGGATGAAAATCGTACAATTAAGTTTTTATAAATGTAATTAAATGGGAGGGAAACCTGAAGCCTCCAACTTAAAGACGCCAAACCAAACCAAGGGTTCCCGTGACACCGGTGCAAGTAATGCCCAAATACCCAAGTGAATACCCAAGGGGTTTTACTTAGTATAAGGAGTCTGATATAACCTTCCGGCCTCAGGCTGAAGGGATATACATAAAGGATTTCCCCTGGGTTAAAAAAGGTTTTTTAAAATGTACAGAGATGATCCCGTAAAAGTTTTATCATATGCAAGGTTAAAAGACATTTTATATTACACATTTTTATAAGGTTATGTGTGGCAGAATTAGGTTATCAACCTTAACTACTGTTTTCCAGCAGGGAATTATCGACCTATAATGCGATATAAATATGTTCGAATATTCCTTGTTTGAAAGTAGTACTTAAGGTTGAAAACCTAATGCTACTACCGGAAACTTTTTATTAATATATTTTAACACGTTCACGCCGGCGTGACCCACCGGTGGGTCACACTTAACTGTTCTGTGGGGCGGCGTGACCCACCGGTGGGTCGCACTTAACTACTCCGTGGGGCGGCGTGACCCAATAGTGGGACACACTTAACTATCCCGTGGGGCGACGTACATCACACTTGTTTTTAGAAAATAAATCGTTAAAAAAATAAGTTTATTTTCGACTCGAACTGTTGTGATCTCGCATTAAGCGCGTTCGAACTCGCAACAATGTCGCCCCGCCCCATGAAGCGTAAGGAGATAAGCCAGTCCCGCCTCACGCAAAAAAAAAGTAGATATTTGCCCCGACGTGAAGGTGTTAAATAATATTAATTCTCTAAAACTCATCTCAGTATTTTTTATCGCTTCTACCTCTTATGGGGAGTGCTCCGGGGAATTGTTTGGAATAATTCCTGCCGCCAAATTCGACACAAATCACCGTAAAGAAAAATTTCATCCCTGCCACCTGGATAAGAGGTGATCCAGTACGGTGCTCTTCTCTCGAAACTTCTTTCCACGCAACGAACTAGCTTCGGTAGCTTTTTCTAAACCAATACGATATTAGGCACCTTCAAATAACAAGCCTACATATACCTAAACGATCGGCAACGCTTCCGTGACTCCTACGATGTCGCGGTTGTCTTTAGGCGGCGTTGATTTCTTTCCATCAGGCGATACGCTTGCTCGTTTGCCCTCCTAGCTCATAAAAAAAACCCTGAGTTGAAAGTAAATAATTAAACAATAGTAAATTAATGGAGTCAGGCGTTACTTTGCGGAAATCCATTACTATATAGACCCTTAAGTTCACTTAACGGTTGTCTTCCGTAGAGTCTACTATACCTGATGATGCCTCGTGTTGGGGCGAAACGCGTGTCGTTAGGTGGAAAAGTGGTAGTGTGTGTTTGGTGTTGTGTATAGTGGTTGTTAGGTGGAGAGTTGCTGACGGCCGTTTTTCGGTAATATTTAGTTTATGTTAATAAATCCACTTCACCGTGCAGGAAAACACACATTATTAATTTTCTATTGTTGTTTGCTTGTCGCGGATCTTAGCTAAGTAAAAGTTCTAACTGTCCACATAATCAATATCAATATCAGCCCGCGGCAGTCCACTGCTGGACATAGGCCTCACCCAAGGCGCGCCACCTAGCCCGATCTTCGGCTACACGCATCTAATCTCTACCAGCCATCTAGCAGGAGGGCGTCCCACACTACGTTTGCCGAGTCGCGGTCTCCACTCCAGCACTCGTCTACTCCAATGATTGTCGGTTCTCCGATAAACGTGTTCAGCCCATTGCCACTTCAGTCTGCTAACTTGAAGAGCTATGTCGGTGACTCTGGTTCTCCGGCGAATTTCTTCATTTCGAATAGTGAATTACATTTATAAACTTTATTATCTTTAACATTGTTATGTTTCACAAATTGTGAGATACCCACAGCGCAATTAATCCAGTATCATCTCAATTTATACGGAATATTAACCATTACAATAACATTAAGCCCAACGTCAGATTCTATTAGGTGTGCCGATAGATATAACGTTTAACACCCATATTGTTTATTCAGGAAGACATCACGTATGTACGACGGAGTTCTCAATCGTCCTCCGCGGTGAAATTGCGCGTTTCCATTACACTTTAACCCTTTAGTTATATCAGTACGCGTAGCGAAGTGTGCACATTGCATGACGGTATTGTAGCGTGCCTGACCATACTTCTTACGGCGATACCCGGGATCTTTACGAAGCTTCTTCAAATAAAATTCTTCAAAACGATATCAATTTATTTTTGCGATTCATTGTACATTTATATATTAATATACTTGAATCACACTTTATCAATATATATAAGAAATGAAGAAATTCGCCGGAGAACTAGAGTCACCGACATAGCTCTTCAAGTTAGCAGACTGAAGTGGCAATGGGCTGGACATCGTTGGAGTAGACGAGTGCTGGAGTGGAGACCGCGACTCAGCAAACGTAGTGTGAGACTGCTAGATGGATACCCCCTGCTAGATGGAGCGACGATCTGTGCAAGGCGGCTTGCAGAAACTGGATGCGTGTAGCTGAAGATCGAGCTAGGTGGCGCGCCTTCAGTGAGACCAGTGGGCCGCGGGCCGCCGCTGCCGCGTGCTGATATATATATATATATATATATATATATATATATATATATATATATATATATATATATATATATATATATATATACATACATGCTAGCCGCCCTGCGCAGATCGTCACACCATCTACCCAGGGAGCGTCCCATACTACATTTCCACTCCAGCACTCCGACAAACGTGACCAGCTCATTGCCACTTTAGTTTGCTAATTCGAAAGGCTATGCCGGTGATTTTATTTCTCTGGCGGATTTGTTCATTTTGAATCATATCTATCAGAGAAACTACTAACATAGCTCTTTGAACGACTTTGAGCTTGTGAAGCATAAGGACTGTCAGCATCCACGTTTCGTAAACATAAAAAATAATTTGTATTTTCATATAGTATATATAAAAATACAATTTATGTTCAAGGAACTCCACATAAACATAAAAAGTAAATTATTAAATATCTGCATATTAATTTAACTCAGGAACAAACTATAATAACAAGCAAGCTCGCAGATTGCTACTACGCTATGGAAAGAAGTGATCTAAATGTCACAAAATCAGACAGTTTGAAAGACCGTATCATCAGAAATAAAAAACTAAAACCATAGGTGTAACACAAACTTTAGTTTGAGAATAGTAGACACAGAACTACTTAGTAATATATGTCTGACTGCTAACTTTTTTATGGGATAAGAAGGCAAACGAGCAGACGTGTCACCTGACGGAAAGCATTGCGTTGTCAGACTCTCAGAAATATGTAGACTTGCGATTACATTCTTACAAATTACAATTATTGTTTAAAAAAATATCGTAACGTGAGACATTGGATACCAATAACATAATGCAAATCAGTAAACAATACACCGACTGACTTTACATAAACGCATATTACGATCTAATTATTATATTCCATATAATATAATATTACATATTGTGAAGGGTTTCTCAATTAACATAACTTATCTGGAGTATTATTAATGGAGTCAGGCGTTACTTTGCGGAAATCCATCGCTATGTGGACAGTCAAAAGTATTACTTAGCTAAGATCCGCGACAAGCAAACAATAACAGAAAATTAATAATGTGTGTTTTTCTGCTGGATTGTTTTTTATTTGGAACTTAAACCAAAAACTTACCGAAAATCGGCCATACTCGTCCCCTCCCTCTACTCGTCCCCTTCCATTCCCACTCCCATAATGACACTTTCCTTAAAGGTCGACAACGCTTCCACACTGCCTATGGCGCTGCGGAAGTCTAAGGACGGTGTTGATTGCTTTCCATCAGATGACACGCCTGCTCGTTTGCCTTCCTATCACATAAAAAGCAAAATATTATAACACAGCTAGTCTTCTTTAAAACCACATTAATAACAATAACAGCTCCATCTTGCGGCCCACGATCAATAGCCGCTGTAGAATTAGGTGACGCTGTACATAAGAAACTAGAATATCATTTAAAACTATCTTCGTCTATTCCTTGAAGTCGTTTTTGTGCAATTTGTTCTTTGAAAATTTAAATTTCTTAGTGCTTCTAACAGTCCACGCCAGCAGAAATTGAGAATGACTAAACGTCTATCCCATTGAACTAAAGTGCTAAAATGTCGCATATATTTTATAAAATAAATAACTCGATAAATTTAAAAAAAAAACATATTGTAATGGCATTAATTATACCGAATTCTAGCATAAGATACTTAACGCATATTATGATTATGACCTTTTAAATCAGTAGTTAAATTATTTATTAAATCTTCATATATATTTAAAAAAAAGTTAGAATTTAAGCTGAAAAGATATTGTATATTTAAAAAAATCATATAATTTCTAAACCATGTTTAAAAATCGTGATTGAAATTAAGTGAAAGATTAGTAACTTAAATATATTACCTTTTTCAAAATAAATACTATTCTACTACTACTATTATTTCGTACTATTTGTAATATATCGCATAATTTACGGGAAGTTAAAGATGAGATAGACGCTTTGTGCTTACGATCGTAGATTTATTTTTAATTACAATTATACTATTCGTGTTAATTATATTCTCTATGCGAATATCAGAAATATAAAAAAATATTATTTTTTAATTTATTTCAAAATGTTCAAAGCGCTATTTTAACGCTCGTAAATTCATACTGGCGTTAAACAATTCAGTCACATAGGGCGGTTGACTACGTAATGAGTTCTTATCACCGGGTGCAAAAAGATCGATCTAGTGCTAAATATTCATATTGTTTTTAATACACTTATAGCTGTTACTCAAAAAAAATATAAAGTCGCTCAGAGGGGGGTTTCTCTGGTGGATAGAATTCGAAATGAAGAAATTCGCCGGAGAACCAGAGTCACCGACATAGCTCCAAGTTAGCAGACTGCAGTGCCAATGGGCTGGACACGTTTGTCAGAGAACCGACAATCGTTGGAGTAGACGAATGCTGGAGCGGAGACCGCATCTCGGCAAACGTAGTGTGGGACGCCCCCTTTCTAGACGGAGCGACGATCTGCGCAAGGCGGCTGACAGAGACCGGATGCGTGTAGCCGAAGATCGGGCTAGGTAGCGCGCCTTGGGTGAGGCCTATGTCCAGCAGTGGGC
Source organism: Baronia brevicornis (assembly GCA_031353405.1). Taxonomy (NCBI): domain Eukaryota; kingdom Metazoa; phylum Arthropoda; class Insecta; order Lepidoptera; family Papilionidae; genus Baronia; species Baronia brevicornis. The sequence goes on from JASFAT010002348.1 coordinate 666,821, forward strand.
TGCCGCGGGCTGATATTGATAGCCGTTACTTTGGAACAAATGACAAACACCAAATAAATTATATTCATCCCTAATCACTCCGTAGTTTTGCATTTCCTTTAGTCATAATTGAGGGATTTGTTTATAATCCCCAGGTTTATCGTGTGAATTTGGATATCGGGTGGAATATTATAATTTTTTTCAGTCTCTTCTTTTTTATTCTTTATCTGTCAAGGCGTATGACATCGCGTTCGTTATCTGCGCATCGTATTCGCTATATATATGCATATATATATATATATATATATATATATATATATATATATATATATATATATATATATGTATATATATATGTATATATGTATATATATGTATATATATATATATATATATATATATATATATATATATATATATATATTGTTTATGACTGCCATAGAGATGCGCCCTCGTCATTAGCATAAGCATTAGGTTTTTATTACAGAGGTAGACACTGATGCCCGTCTACTGGCATCTGTTCCTATTGTCATCATATGTGATACTTATGGGAAGAAATAGATTGGCTCTACTCTTGTTTATGGGATAGAAGGAACGACAAACAAACGAGCAGGCGTATCACACGATGGAAAGCAATCAACCGCTCATAGCTATCCGCAGTGTCACAGGCGTTGCAGAAACATTGCCGACCTTTGCGAAATGTGTACGCTTATTTTTTGACGATTCTAAAGCCGTATCAGCTCGAAAACAAGGCTAGAGGTAGCTGATTTCACAGGGTAGTGGTGCGTGGAAAAAAGTTTCAAAAAACGCACCGTTCTACATTCAGACTTTTCTTTACAGTGGGGTGTAACTACTCTAGCCTCGGGCATTCTTTATTATATTTTTTTCACAGCACATGTGTCCCACTGCTGAGCACGAGCTTTCCTCTATTTCTGGAGGAACAGACATTAACCCACTAACGCTTGTCCAATGCGGATTGGCGGGGTTACCAAACTCGGAATAAATATTTGTAGGCCATATATATTATTTGTTCTGATGCGAGGATCGAACGTGCTACCATTGACTCCGTGGGGGGGAGGGCTTACCACCGATCCAATCGGTCTTTACTGTATACCAGCGAACAATTAAAGATTAATGAACTATAATATTATTTACATATGAACAAAGGGCGATCGTACGACAGTAATATTTTTAACTCAAGTAACATTATTCACTCAATATCATTTCTCTTTTTTTAAACAATACGTTGTTGAATTGAGTGATTCATAAGGAATTGTCGTTTACCTATGAATCATCTTTCTAAAAACCACGCATGTTCGAAGGGACGTGGAATTTAAATGCAAACTTTAAAGTGATATTTGTGTTATTATCCTTATTTTTGAGATTTGGTAAACTGACGGTCCTTCTACAGCGCCGAAACGCGCTGATGATGACAGACGAATGCTGACAGTCCGTCTGCTTCACAAGCTCAGAGTCGCTCAGAGAGCTATGAGAGAGCTACGCTCGGAGTTTCTCTGGTTGATATGATTCGGTATGAACAAATCCGCCAGAGAACTAAAGTCACTGACATAGCCTTTCTAACTAGCAAACTGAAGTGGCAATGGGCTGTTGACGTTTGTCGAAGATCCAACAATCTTTGGAGCAAACAAGTGCTGGAGTGGAGACCGCGTCTCGGTAAACGATCTGCGCGGGGCATCTGGCAGAAAGTGGATGCATGAAGCCGAAGATCAGGCTTCATGGGGGAGGCCTATGTCCAGCAGTGGACTGCCGCAGGCTGTTGATGATGATGAAACTGACGGAAAAATAGCTAACACAAGACTTGCTATAATATTTATTTAGGCGCACTCATTTATTTATTCATTTTAAAGCCTTATTTAATTACGAATTATTATGTGGAACCAGCTACCTCAAGCGATCTTTCCGAACCGATGCGTCATTGGAACCTTAAAAAACAAGCCTAAACTTTCTTTAAAGGCGAGCAACACTTCTGCAGATGTCTATAGGCGGCGTTGATTGCTTTCCATCGGGCGACAAGCTTGCTCGTATGCCTACCTATCCCATAAAAAATACCGTCGAAGCGTTCCCTTTCAGAAAAAAACGAAGGAGGACGGAAGGAATAGTGAAAGATAAAGAATTTATTACATCTACAAGGGAGGTAAACTGAGTACAATGTGTTACATATATTTAAGTTATGCGGCTTTTCATCTATTCGAAGAATAAGATTTTGGGGTTTCCTTTAGATATCTCACACCACTTAAAAGGAAACGCGGCACATACCTACATCCAATATTCAGTTATACAAACATTCGAAACGTTTCACATAAAGCAAACAATAGAACGGGTAGTGACATGAAAACTTGTGTTATAGTAAACGATTTTCTTTGCATTTTGGATATTGGAAGAAACCGTAGAAATATTATGTTTATTTATTTTTATTGAAACGAAAAACAAACAAGCAAACTACTGTGACACCTACAAGACTACGGGCATTTCAGTGTCGCCGGTCGTTATTGGAATTAGAATAAATCTCGCCCCGACTACATTTCTACTTCTGTAAAAAATAAGAAGACGAACAAAGACTAAACAAAATACAAACAATGAACTAAGAATGTGAAAATAAATTTGCTTCAGCATAGGAAAATATATTTTTAACAAACAAATGAAATTACTACAAAATTATTCTTAAAATACAGCTCAATATACAAAAAACATACTTATATGAATTTTAGATGATCCTAAATAATTTATTTTATATAACTTACAATTACTTTATATAAGATTATTAATGGAGGCAGGCGTTACTTTGCGGAAATCCATCACTATATGGACAGTCAAAAGTTTTACTTAGCTAAGATCCGCGACAAGCAAAACAATAACAGACAATTAATAATGTGTGTTTTTCCGTTGGGTTAAGTGGATTTATTTGGAACTTAAACCAAAAATTTACTTTTTCGGTTGTCTTCCGTAGAGTCTACTATACCTGAAGATGCCTCGTGTTAGGGCGAAACACGTGTCGTTTATAAGATGGAAAAGTGATAATGTGTGTTTGGTGTTGTGTTTAGTGGTTGGTGGGTGGAGAATTGATGGCCGATTTTCGGTAAGTTTTTGGTTTAAGTTCCAAATAAATCCACTTAACCCAACGGAAAAACACACATTATTAATTTTCTGTTATTGTTTTGCTTGTCGCGGATCTTAGCTAAGTAAAACTTCTGACTGTCCATATACTTTATATAAACCAACATTATTCATACATAATCTGTCTACAGATGGCGCCAAAATGCATATAAAAGTAGTTTTATCTATCGCATTAAAAATTAAATAATGATATTAAATCTAGAACGCCCACAGGCACAACAGATATCACCTGACTCTAGGGCAAGGATATAAATAATGTGAGTGGAACTAGGAAGCAATGGGATGAGGAAGAAGGAAGCAATAGGATGGGGAAAAGAGTACCTGTTTTTCCTTCTCCCTATCCTATTGCACTTAGGGAAAGGTAACACTACAATGTCGTCGATATTCTGTATGGGTGTAGTACCTTCTATTAATTCGAATATTATATTATATTATATTATCTTTGGGTCATATATATTTATTTCTCTGGATCTAGCCGTTCGGTGAGATTTTGGTCATCGACATTACGAATAGCCGGACGTTGTATACAGTCAAGGGGAAGAATCTGATACTGAGGTGCCCCGGCCAAGAAATGAGAACAGTGTTCCATGTGTACACTTGTGCCTTGTAGAGTTGGAGTATTGAACGCTCGCCGTCGTTGGCTCAGCCACGTTGAGAGAATAGGGTGGTTTGCGCAGTCAAAAGAGCGTATGTGAGTCGCCCAACTGGACGCAGCCCTGTGGGGCGCCCCATGTACCGCCAGAGAGATATAGTGAAGACTGATCTAGGGTACCGTTATCATAATGGTAGTTGTCAAGTATAATACTTTGTCAAGAATGGCATAATATTTGTCTGTAGCATGAATGGGCCGGCTCGCCCGGGGAAGTACCACACTCCCGCAGAAAACCGGCGTCTGAGTGGTAGCTTACCTACCGCGCTTCGTACGGTGAGCGGCCGAGTTCTAGAGGCCCAACACCCTCCCCCCTCCCTTTACCCCCTTCCCCTCCCTTTACCCCCTTCCCCTCCCATTCCCACTCCCATAATGACACTTTACTTAAATGTCGGCAACATTTCCGCACTGCCTATGGCACTGCAGATGTCTATGGGCGGCGTTAATTGCTTTCCATCGGGTGACATGCATGTTCGTTTGCCTTCCTATTCCATAAAAAAAACCTTCAAGTAACTGGCAGGAGGTGGCGCAGGACATGGCACAATGGCAAAGGTCTTTTCGGAGGCCAAGATCCATTTAAGGTCTCGCAGCCACCACATAGTTATTGAACGTTGTAATATATTAGTATTCTTTAAACGAATTTCACATTAGCTCCTATACGGTTTCGTGCATACAGCAATTCAATCCAGAAAACTATCAACCAACATATCGAGTACAACAATTCCTTTTCAATTTCTACACGTATCGAATAGCACGCGATTGAGGTGCGAATAATCGATTTCTTATTGAATCTATTCACCGAGCACTGTAAGTCACCGTTGTATATGTTATCTGTGTGTGAGTGTAGGTGGTGGGTACTGGTTCATCGTTCCCATTGATTTTTTCAATTTCAATCAATATTTTTATTATACAACCCATATACACCACTTATTTATGCCACTATTTTCGTTTTATGTTATCTATAACTATAACACCGCGTTGTGACCAGTGAAACACGAGAGAACAACTGCTTTATTGTGAAATACCCATCACCTACACCCACACACAGATAACATAAACAACAGTCAACATGCGGATGGAAGGGTCGGAAGAGGAAAACCACGAAAAACATACCTTGACCAAATTGGTGAACTTTTTAGGAAGGGCCAGGTCAAGAGTGCCCTCAACCGGCGGGCTTGCATGAGGAGAATAATGAGTGTCGAGGAAGCAAGGGAAGTATGCCGAGATCGTAGCAGATGGAGATCTGTGGTCTCTGCCTACCCCTACAGGAGACAGGTGTGACGATATGTATGTATGTATGTATGTCAACATACATTTTAATTTTTTGTTATATTCACGCCTATCCCCCGCAGGGGTTGGCAGAGACTACAGAGCTCCATTTGCTACCATTCATCGCAGCGAAACGGCTCTCCATTGATCGCTTCTCGCCCTCGTGAGAATCAGGACGTGACGGGTGGCGAACCACGTCACCGTCATTTACAACAAATTAGGTATATTAAATTCGTCTTCGTGAATCCCACGAGCCGCAAGGGAGGATGGAGGCCAGCCTCAGCAGAGCCCTGCATGCTGAGGTAAGGCACCATAGTAATGGGGGAGCCCGATCCCAGGATGATCAGCACGCTTGCGACTAAGCTCGCCCTTAGCCACACATCCTTTGGCACGGCAGACCGTGGATTGGCGGAGAGGAAGGAACATAAAAGGAAAGGGCAGGAACGGAAATACGGATTGGGGGGGGGGGGTTAACAGACTCGGAATAAATATTTATAAACCCATACATATATTTATTCCTATGCAGGGATCGAAACCGCGACCATTGACTCCGTAGGCGATGGTTCCCGCCACTGCGGCAATCGGTTGTTATACATTTATAACGATGCAGGATCGAACCTGTGACTACTGACTCCGAAAACGATAACTTTTCCGCTAAGTAAATAAGGTACTACGTAATATTAAGTAACAATATATTAGATGTGTTCTTTTAACATAATTTCTAGTTAACATTTCTTCTGACTGTCCATATAAAAATTATAAAGTTTACAAAAAATAAAAGATATTACAAACTACAAATATTGCAGCGATTATGTATGTAAGTGTGCATTTTTGAGTGTGTGCATGTATTCTTCTGTGTGTTTTGTTTGACATTATGCTACTTAATTGATATATGTAGGTATACGATGAATATGTTAATAAGCTATTCGATTAATTCAATTGTATCTAATTTAATTGAACCAGTGGCTTATGATAAGCTTTCTATTGTAGCTTTATTATTATTGGGATATTATACGATATATATATGATATAAGGGATATTATATTTCACGAACGTAATACATATTTTTAGTAATGATAATACATACCTACAAATAACCCTACATATTTATATACACTTCTACAATGCCTGTGGTATGGAAATGTCTATGGGCGGCGTTCATTACTTTCCATCAGGCCACACGTTGGCGGAAAGGGGAGGGGAAGAGGAGAGGTTAGAGGGAAGGGAAGGAAAGGGGGAAAGGGAGGGGAAAGGGGAGGTGATGGGGTTTGGACTTCCGGGCCGCTCAGCGGACGAAGCGCGGTAACTAAGCTATCACTCACACGTCGGTTTTCTTTGGGAGTGTGGTACTTCCCCGGGCGAGCCGGCCCATTCATGCTACAGACAAATAATATGCCACTCTTGACAAAGTATTCGTCTGCAGCGTGGCTCTACCGCTTCAAAAAATGTTTGCCTTCTCATTCTATAAAATCAATGCCTTGTTACACGTTTCAAAGTTTTTGACAGTAAAAACCTTACATTCTCATATATAAATTGGTATTATATAATTTTTATTTTTATTTATTTTTATATATTCACGCCTATCCCCCGCAGGGGTTGGCAGAGACCACAGAGCTCCATCCGCTGCCATTCATCGCAGCGAAACGGCTCGTCATTGGTCGCTTTTCGCCCTCGTGAGAATCAGGACGTGACGGGTGGCGAACCACGTCGCCGTCATTTTTCGAGAAATTAGGTATATTAAATTCGTCTTAGTGAATCCCACGAGCCGCAAGGGAGGATGGAGGTCAGCCCCAGCAGAGCCCTGCATGCTGAGGTAAGGCACCATAGTTCCCGGGGGAGCCCGACCCCGGGACGATCGGCACGCTTGCGACTAGGCTCGCCCCTAGCCACGCATCCATTGGCACGGCAGACCGTGGATTGGCGGAGAGGAAGGGAAAGGATATAGAAGAAAGGAAGGAGCAGGAAAGGAAATGCGGATTGGGGGGGTTACCAGACGCGGAATAAACATTTATAAATCCATATAAATATTTATTCCGATGCGGGAATCGAACCCGCGACCCCGTCACTGAGCCGATCGATTCGGTTATATAATAATCTCTAGATATATACAAAATGGACTTTAATTAACCATCATCTGGATGAGTGGCGATCTACTACAGTGCGTTTCTCTCGTAACTTCTTTCCACGCACCACCAGTTTGTGGAATCAGCTACCCTCGGCAGTCTTTCCGAACCGTTACGACATTGGAACCTTCAAAAAACAAGCCTATATATACCTAAAAGGCCGGCAACGCTTCCGCGACTCCTGCGGTGTCGCGGTTGTCCATGGGTGGCGTTGATTGCTTTCCATCAAGCGACACGCTTGCTCGTTTGCCCTCCTATCCCATAAAAAAAACTAAGCTTCTTCGCCAAATGAATGCTGAAAAAAGGTTCTATCAGGCGACATATCTACTTGCCTTCCTAGCCTATAAAGCAAACTTTAATGTGTGTTTTTGTTTCCAATCTGAAAGTATAATGGTATCTTAATAGTCTGGCGTTACTTTGCCTGAATGCATTTCCTTTTCACAGTCATATACGTCTCACTCCTGAACACGGGCCTCCATATACCTGGAAGAACAGACATTAATTCACCACGCTTGTCCAATGCGGATTGGCGGGGTAACCAAACTCGGAATAAGTTGGCGTTGCGGATGCGAGATCTGTGGGCGGCGGTGATCACTTATCACCAGGTGCCTTTGACCCGGTGACTCATTTCTTTAGTATTGCCTGTATAATTGTTCTATGTTAAATTTAATCCATTGTAAATACACCCACGTCCCGTCCTCTCCTGAGGCATCTTTGAAGTGGGTGATAAGTAAAAATAAATTATTAAAGCAAATGGAATAAGATAATACGGAAATAGATTTCGCCTGAACGTATTTTGTGATCTAAAAATATGATGAAGGTAAAATAAAATATAGGTTATAATAGTTAATTATTTCAGAGGAATCTATAACATATTGAAAAAATGTTTTTATTTATTTTACTTTTTATTTATTTATTTATTAGGGACTCACAATGATGATAATGCATCATAGTGAGTCCCTAATTTTTTTAAAAAGTCCTAAAATCTAAAACCATTTGTTATGTTATAACATAACAAATGGTTTTAAATACTTGAGAGTGTAAACTCAGTTAAGAGACTGCAGCACTCGCAGCTTGCATCTTGTTTTGACTGCAGCGCCAAAGCGGCTCTCGATGTGAACTTCAAGATGCCGAGCGAAAGATACACAGAATTACGACTTAACTCAAATAAAGCCACTTACTGGAGCTACATCTTTCGTTCATTATAAACTTTCGGAGGAGTCCAAGTGAAATTCGTCGTAAATCAAAATACAAAAGAGGGTACATTGCAAATTCTTTTATGTACGATTATAACAAATAAAAATAAGAGTGCATATTTATTTTAATTTATAGCCAATTTCGAAAAATTACCGAAGCGGTATGTGTCAGCACGGACCGGCCAAGTAAGGCCTATTATGCTCCATCCAATCTCACATCATGTCTGTCATAAATAAAATTAAATTTAATAAATAATCAATAACAATAAATTTTATTTTGGAAAACCACATGACACTTGAGTGAAGGAGGTATATTGTTCGAACATTTTGTCGCCAACTATAAAATTATAGGATTGTGTACTGTGGCAATCGATTTATTCTATTACGAACACACAAGGTAAGTGACGTATTTAGATCGCCAAGCCTTATGCCGCCACAGGTCATTTCGTTCTATTTTCAAAATTCATTGTATATCCCCTATTCTATCAAGGCAAATAATTTACTTCATCACCATAGGCGTATTTAATATACAATTTTTATTTTTGAAATGGTTTACAAATACATACATTTCTCAATCTCTATAACGGCTTGCAAATATTAATAATAACCAAAATTAACTTATTTACTTAACACCTAGAGTATCTAATAAGATACGTACATTATTTTATATTATACAATATATTTTAATATTATTATTTCCCTCTTAATAACAATATTATTAATATAAAAACTCTATAATAAATAATATTATTACTAGGGTTATCAATCCTTCGTGGCGGGATAAACCAAGCACACGAAGGATTATGCATCCATAAAAAAAATAATTTTTATTTTTCGCGAGCAGCATCTTGTTAAAAGGTTACCATCACACTTCCTGCATTAGCAATGCTACGTTGGATAGCGATTGAAGTCTATCAAGTAGTTTCTCTTACTCTCATTATTCTTGTATAATTTAGAGGTTAACTATTGCAGTTTAATTCACGGCTTAACTTTAGATTGATTGCCTCATCAAACGAACCGTTAACTCAACCATTAGCGGTTTATATTACGTTCAACTCCGTTCAGATATTCCAAACTGTTGATATGTTACAAACTTCGAAATTGTTTGCTAGCGAATTGGTTATAACAATTCTCTTATAATAGTTTTGATGACTTCTTCTGAGAGTGCCTCTCCGCGCGACTCTTTTACAATTCAAAGAATTCGTTTTTAACATGGAGAGCGTTCCGAGGGATTGTGCGGGATAATACCTGCCACTAAATTCTACTGCCGTACAACTCGCCGAAAGGAAATGTTTCATCCCCACCATCTGGATGAGTGGCGATCCAGTACGGTGCGTTTTTAAGTAAAACTTCATTCTATGAACCACCATTATATGGAACCATTTATCTTTGGCGGTATTTCAAAACCAATACGACATTGTAACCTTCAAAAACATTTCTTACTCATATCTTAAAAGCCAGCAACGCATCTGTGATGCTTCTGGTGTTTCAAATATCTATGGGCGGCGTTAATTGGTTTGATCAAGTGATATGCTTGCCCGTTTGCCTCCTTATCCCATAAAAAAAACTTTCTTCGTCTTTTGTGTGGTGAAGCAGTTCTAAAGCATTCACTATCCCCGTACACTCCTTAATATTACGGGCCAAGACTTCTTCAACCAACTTGTCTTTTACCTGCGACTTTTCCCATCATCAGCAATTTGTACCAGTCATGTCTCATGATATACCCCAGGTAAGCAACTTACCTTTTACAATCTGCAAAAACTCACGGTTTTACTTGACTTGTCAGAGAACCTCGTCATTGGCCACATTTTGATCAATAAAAATGATTATTTATTGGGTGCGATATATTATTTAAAAAAATATGACGTTCTCTGCCACGTGGACCTTATGTGCTCCACGCTATACAACTGTCTTATTTCTATTTTCACGTATGCCTTACAATAAAATAAATAACGCAAAAATCATAATAATCAAGAAAATGTATGGAATGCATTTACAAGTATAGTTTAAATGCATTGCACAACAAGGCAATACATTTCTTCTATTTCTAGAAATTTCTAGGAGTTAGTTTAAAAACGCAGCCAGCGCGGAAGAACGGAAGAGCGTGTTATTTAAAACATTCCACTAAAGGACCGGTTTCTGCGAAATCGGAAAGATTTATCTCTGCCTTGGACATCAGATTGGCTACCACAAGAGAATTAATTAAGGTACTTAAATTCGACCTCAGTCGCGAAGCTACCACTTCGGAAATCAATGGTCTTTTTTATGGAATATGGTGGCAAACGAGCGAGAGTATAGCCTGATTGAAATCAGTCAACGCCGCTATAAATATATGTATATAAAACTATATTTGGGGTTATTGTTTACAAGAAATGAAAAATGTGAAGGTGATATTGAAAGACGAATAAAAGCTGGTAATCAGGTTAATGGAGCCCAGCACTCGTTTATGAAAAGTCTGAATGTGTCTAAAACGGCCCGACTGGCGGTTCATCAGGGGACGCTTGTTCCGACTCTGATGTACAGTAGTGAAAGTTGGTTTTGGCAGAAAAGTCATGAAAGCAGACTGAATGCGGTGGAAATGAGAGTATTAAGAAGAATGTATGATGTAACTTTGAATGATAGAGTAAGACATGAAGATATAAGAGAGCGCTGTTGAGTAAAAGAAGGTGTCGTGACAAAAGTTGAGAAAAGGATGATTAGATAGTTTGGGCACATAGAGAGAATGGACAAAAGACGATTAGCAAAAGAAATTTACGTTGCGAATGTGGATGGAAGGGTCGGTAGGGGAAGACCACGAAAAACATACCATAACCAAATTGCTGAAGTTTTTAAGGAAGGCCAGGCTTGCATGAGGAGAGTAATGAGTGTGAAAGAAGCAAGGAAAATATGTCGAGATCGTAGCAGATTGGGATCTGTTGTCTCTGCCTACCCCTACAGGAGACAGGCGTAACGATATATATGTATGTACTATAAGCACTGAAAAAGCGTTATCGGCTTTTGACAGACTCGATGTTTTCGTTTGACTTCCTATCCCTAAAAATAACAAAAGTATAGTGTGTATACGTCCTAAGCAGTAATGTTTCGCATATGAAGTGCTTAACAGCGGGATGATGTTTGTTAAACAATATTATTCCACAAGCGCGGTGGGTGCCAGCTGGCAGAGCGCCATTTAATTTTCGCACTACAATTGTTTTCTTTATAAATTTATACTTAGGTACTTCAATATAACTTAACACTCGCTTATTTAGTTTATATATTATTTGTGTACGCTTCTTGTATGTACTTGTTTATATATATATATATATATATATATATATATATATATATATATATATATATATATATATATGTATATATATATATATATATATATATATATATATATATATATATATATATATATATGTATATATATATATATATATATATATATGTAACCCCCCAATCCGCATTTCCTTTCCTGCCCCTTCCTTTCTTCTCTCTGCCAATCCACGGTCTGCCGTGCCAATGGATGCGTGGTTAGGGGCGAGCCTAGTCGCAAGCGTGCCGATCGTCCCGGGGTCGGGCTCCCCCGGGGACTATGGTGCCTTACCTCAACATGCAGAGCTCTGCTGGGGCTGACCTCCATCCTCCCTTGCAACGGTGGGATGAAAATGACGGCGACGTGGTTCGCCACCCGTCACGTCCTGATTCTCACGAGGGCGAAAAGCGACCAATGACGAGCCGTTTCGCTGCGATGAATGACAGCGGATGGAGCCCTGTGGTCTCTGCCAACCCCTGCGAGGGATAGGCGTAAATATATAAAAAAAAACTATACATATATTTATTCCGATGCGGGGATCGAACCCACGACCCTCTCAGCGGGCAGAGATTATTGTATTTATTTAAATGTATATGATTCTTCTATGTCGTCATGCTCTTAGCAGAGCAGTCGTGGTCGTTATTTATAGTTGTGGCTTGTTCGACCAGAGGCCGCCATTCATACATCACGGCTGTGTTCTTCAGGTAGGGGTCTATTGAGAGCGTTCTACATCTGGTACGTCCACCACATCGGAAATCTGCCACGCACTCGGATTCCTTCCACTTTTCCCCGCACTACCAGGCGCACTATGGAGGTGTTATCGCGCCGAGACATGTGCCCAAAGAAGGAAAGTATTCGACCTTGTACTATAGGAGATAAGCGCTGCTTAACATATTTGGGTAGTCTTTGCTTTATCATATTTATATCACTTTTATTTTATTTTATATGTACATTCTTTGTTTTTTTTATTTTATTTATTATGCACAAAACAAGTTACAATCTTAAAGAATACGATATTATATAAACTTAACAACGCCCGGACTATAACTTTAAATTTGCGCACAACATGGCTACATTTTGACAATAACCCTATACTTATGTTATAATGAAATATTATAAAATTGAACAGATAAAATTAAATTAAAAAAAAAATAAGAAATATAAAAAAGAAGAATAATAATAGTTTTGTGATCTATAAAATGCTGCCAAAGATATCACGGAGCGATCGCTTTAATTGGTGTATTTTGATATTGAAAATATCGAACGTTTCTGTACCGTGGTCAATAGATATATTATTGTTGTATACTGTTTCTGTACTGTTATGTGGATTGTTGAATAAAGTTTTCTTTCTTCTTTGCTCTGTTTATTACTGGCTGTACCACCACCCAAGCAATTTTCTCAGTTTGGCTCGCAGATTTACTGTAGAGAATGCCCAATCTCATTAAGTCCATCTGTTGTGCTTACTTTGAGCAAAAAAGATAATATTGTAATTCTATTTTTTATATTATTGCTTCTTTGTATGTGAAGAATAGATTGGATTGTTATTTCTTAGTGTAGTCCAGTTTTCTCTTTCCAATTCATCCGGAACAAATCTCTAAACAAGTAACACAGTATTACTTCAATCTTACTTTACCATGCCTACATTTCTCGATGTGCGCCATAACTCCGCTCCCCTGGGCACTAAGACATCGCATCTCCATCCTTAGATTCCCTGAACCAGAATACATACGGTTCTAAAGGATAGGAGACAAACAGAGTCGAGAGGAGCTTTGCAAAATTTCATTATAAAATTGCATCGTAGTAGCACACACACACGCAAACTACCACGCCTACCACTTATCTTATTTATAACTCCTTCATAACATCTTGCGAGAAGAGAGTGGCTGAAAATCAGCGCTACAGGGGAATCCCTTCCCCCTGTTAGCAATAGCTGAACCACTTTTTTGCCTAGGATAAGATTGTATATGAATATATTAGATTATAAATTTTTATGTTTTAATATTTAAGTATAATACAAGTCCAATATAAGGCTATCATCTTCAATATCAACAGCCTTCGGCAGTCAACTGCTGGACATAGGTGTCCCCCATGAAGCGCCACCTAGCCCAATCTTCGCCTTCATGCATCCAATTACTGCCAGCCGCCCTGCGCAGATCGTCGCACCATCTAGCTGTGGGACGACGTGATCTCCACTCCAGCACTCGTCTGCTCCAACGATTGTCAGATCTCCGACTAACGTCACCAGCCCATTGCTACTTTAGTTTGCTAATTCGAAAGGCTATGTCGTTGACTTCAGTTCTCTGGCGGATTTGTTCATACCGAATCAAATCAACCAGAGAAACTCCGAGCATAACTCTCTCCATAGCTCTCTGAGCGACTCTGAGCTTGTGAAGCAGACGAACTGTCAGCATCCGTCTCATATATCCATCTCATCATATCTACCAGAGAAACACCGAGCTTAATTATATAAGGCTATGTTGTTCTCTTATTCGGGCACATGAAATACTTTTATTTTTATTTTATTTTTTTTGTTTTTCTATTTACTATATTACGTTACGTGTATGGTAAGTGCAGGGATGAGGAAGCTCAACTCTTTATTTGCAATATGATCAACCCAGTTCCACCTGCGACACTGTTTCTATAAAGCAATAACGTTTCTCCCCCCCCCCCCACCATCTGGATGAGTGGCGATCCAGTACGGTGCGTTTTTCCCGAAACTTCTTTTCACGCACCACTACCCTGGGGAACCAGCTACCTCGAGTGGTGCTTCTGAACTGATAAGACAATTAAACTTTAAAAAAAAAACAAGCCTAGACTTTTCATAAAATCCGCCTCCGCTTCTGCAATGCCTATGGCACTGTCAACGTCTATGGGTGGCGTTGATTACTTTCCAAAAGGTGACACGTCTGCTCGTGTGCCTTCCTATCTCATAAAAAAAAGGATCTTTAAGGTGCATCCTATATAATGGTCAGCGATATTGTGCAGATAGAAGATCTTTAGAATTTGCCATACTTATCGGCTTATAGCGGAATACTGATGCTAAGTATCACATACATTGAAAATCCATTTCCATTTGTTTTAAAGTAAGATATAAATAAAAATTGAAAGGACATAATAAAGGAAAAGCGAAGCGTAGTTAAGAGATGACATGAAATCTCATACGCGACGTAAGCGTGGCTCCACAGAATGCGGCAACAGCAGCTCTCTTAAGAGATTTCCTTTAAGAAAAAGCACGCCCATACTTTGAATTTTCAAAGTGTGGGTGTGCTTTCCATCAGGCGATAAACTTTCTCGTTTGCTCTCCTATCCCATAAAAAATAAGAGACCCCTCATTCAATAAATGGAAGAAGAAAAGATAAGTAAAGAAATGGCTTAAGGAGTTGTTTCTCAATAAATCAATTCACGATCAATTTTTTCTCAACTTATGTTCGCTATTTCTACCACCCGTATAGATCCCTGTTAGTCCGCAGATAAGTAGAGTAGAAATTGAAGTAATATCGCTAGTTGTTACTTGTTTGTGGGTAAACATTAACTGTACTTCGCTATTTCCACAATGAGATATGTAATTCCATCCAAGTTTCATTCTCGATTTGTGGTATAAAAGAGTATCCGTTTAAGTTTGCCGTTCGATCATAATTAAAAAATATCGTAGATTAGACTTCCCCGAGTTAATGGTAGTCTGACGTGGAGTATTGGCTACGAAATCAGAAGAGTTACATTTAGAAAATAGAAATAGAAAAACACTTTATTTCTGACACCTTCTTTTACGATAACTAAAATTAAAATCTTAATAATATACAAATAAACAAACAAATAGAATTATTTTAATCTCACAAGTGTCATAAAATGGTTCTTGTATTATTTTAATATTTTATGACACTTGTGAGATTAAAATAATAGAATTATTTTAATCTCACAAGTGTCATAAAAGTGTCATAAAATAGGCGTTCTATTGGAGCACCCGGTGCTGATTTTCAGCAAGAACCAACGTGGTCAGATCGCAGACATCAGTGACGACATTCATACTGACACATACACACATACACACACACATGCATACATATATATACTACTCATACTCATAAACATACACATACGATACAATAAAGTTAAAAATGTAATAAATTCACCGCAACCAGAAGAACAAGTTCTTGTTTGCACTTAAAAGTATCATTTGCGGCGTTGATTGCTTTCCATCGGGTGACACGCCCACTCGTTTGCCTTCCTATCCCATAAAAAAGTTAAAAATTGAATGTTTATAAAGGTATTTTGAAGGTATTATTACGTCTTTCGTCTCCGATGTACCCTTCGCCTCTCGAAACCCCTTCCAACCATCCCGCATTTACCCTTATTGACGTAAAAGACAAACACGAATGCCTCTTGATTATTTTGCCAACAAAATAAAGTTTTTCCATTTCAGTCAAATACAAACATATTAGAAAGTAAGTAGAGTAAGCTTGAAAGTTAATAAATCTGAAACAAGGTTGTCCCGATCGACGCAGTTTGTTTGTTTGTTCGTATTTTATTTATTTGATGTACGCTTTTCATTGATATAGATCAACCTAATATAATCGGAGAGACTGAGGCTTACTTCCGTTGGCTCGGCCACGTTGAGAGAATGGAGGAGGATCGGGGAGTAAAAAGAGCGTATGTGGGTCGACCAACTGGACGCCATCTTGTGGAGCGCTCCATAGATTTTTTCCCTATTCAGAATCCGTGTAACGCGGCTATAGAAGTTTTCACTTCAATATATATATCACTAGCTTTTACCCGCGGCTTCGCTCGCGTGGAATTTGGTCTGCCACATTAAGTTTCGTGACAGATCATTTTAAATAAATATATTTATTTTTTTACTTAATAGTAAAATTATAATATATTACGACCAAAATTATATAAAATCATTACAAATTGTAGCCTATATGTTATTCCGATGTATAACCTCTATTACTGTAAAGTTTCATCCAAATCTGTCCAGTAGTTTTTTCGTGAAAGAGTAACAAACATACATCCATACTCACAAACTTTCGCATTTATAATATTAGTAGGATTAGTAGGACTACTATACTCGCTGTTTCATAGTTCTTCAAATTAGGAAGCGGCGTGACGAGGGTCGATTAAAAGCTAAAACCCCGATAAGCCACGAACTCCATTACTGGCTTGATTGTTTGTCCACCAATCCTTTACTATTGCAGATGATGACTCGAATGATTAGCTTCATAAGTGCTTATCTACGCATCGGTCTTCTTTGCTTAATTAATGGTCTCTATCTTAATCTTCTTTCTAATCCACTTCTGGAAATAAGACTCCCGCAACCTGTGCCATATAGCTCAGTTTTCTGCTTTACGCATTTTGCATAAATTTCTTCCCTGCGCAAATTATTGTTACATCTAGCAGAGTGTATATAAAATATAATGAACTAAATCAATAAAGTGTATCAATATCAATCAATATCAGCCCGCGGCAGTCCACTGCTGGACATAGGCCTCACCCAAGGCGCGCCACCTAGCCCGATCTTCGGCTACACGCATCCAGTCTCTGCCAGCCGCCTTGCGCAGATCGTCGCTCCATCTAGCAGGAGGGCGTCCCACACTATGTTTGCCGAGTCGCGGTCTCCACTCCAGCACTCGTCTACTCCAACGATTGTCGGTTCTCCGACAAACGTGTCCAGCCCATTGCCACTTCAGTCTGCTAACTTGAAGAGCAATGTCGGTGACTCTGGTTCTCCGGCGAATTTCTTCATTTCGAATTCTGTCCACCAGAGAAACCCCGAGCATAGCTCTCTCCATAGCCCTCTGAGCGACTTTGAGCTTGGCGAGGAGACGGACTGTCAGTGTCCACGTCTCGGCACCGTAAGAGAGTACGGGCAGGACGCACTGGTTGAAGACTTTTGTCTTCAGACTTTGTGGTATGGGCGACGAGAAGACTTGACGGAATTTCCTGAACGCTGCCCAGCCCAGCTGTATCCTTCTGTCGGCTTCTTTCTCGAAGTTGTCTCCGTCTAATCGCAATATTTGGCCTAGGTAGACATATTCCTGGACAACTTCGAGAACTTCACCATCGATCGTGGTCGGTTCTGGCTCAATATGTTGGTTTACCATTATTTTAGTTTTATCCAAATTCATAGCCAGACCGACCAGTCTGGAGGACTCATTTAGGCCGTTCAGCATTGCTTGTAGTTCTTGCAGCGATTCTGCCAAGATCACGATATCATTGGCAAAGCGCAAGTGTGAGATGTGCTCACCGTTTACGTTTATGCCACGTCCTTTCCAGTCCAATGTTTTGAAGACATCTTCCAGCGCATTAGTGAACAATTTCGGGGATATGACATCCCCCTGTCTCACTCCACGATGCAACTGGATTTGCTTTGTCTGATTGTTCTGTACTCGAACGGACATCGTAGCGGCGTTTTGCAGACATCTCAACACCTCGATGTATCGATGATCTATCTGGCACCGCTGCAAGGCATCTATGACAGCCCAGGTCTCGATGGAGTCAAAGGCCTTCTCATAGTCCACAAATGCTATGCACAGGGGCTGATTATACTCATTAGTCTTCTGTATAATCTGCCGCACTGTGTGGATGTGGTCTATGGTGCCATATCCTCCCCGAAACCCGGCCTGTTCAGGAGGTTGAAAGTCGTCAAGCCTTCGCGCGAGTCGATTTGTGATGACCCTCGTAAACAACTTATGGACATGGCTCAGGAGCGAGATCGGCCTATAATTTTTAAGTAGCGTCTTATCCCCTTTCTTGTGGAATAAGACTACTATGCTCCTGTTCCATGCCTGTGGAGTTCTCCCGTTCTGCAAGACGGAGTTGAAAATTCTGCAGAGCTCTTTCAGCACGGGGCGACCCCCTGCCTTTAGAAGCTCTGCAGTAACTCCGTCCTCGCCTGGGGCTTTTCCATTTTTAAGTTGTCGGAGAGCCAGCTCTATCTCCTCAAGGCAGACATCTGGCAGCTCGTCGGTGTAGTGGCGGGTAAGTGTGGCTCTGGGATCATTGCGTGTGGGTTCAGGTTGTGGTGCGTGAGAGGCATACAGATTTCCATAAAAGTCTTCAATCTCAGCGAGAACCTCGGATTTGGACGTGAGCATTTTGCCACCTTGAGCTTTTAAATGTGTGAGATGGCTTCTCCCAAGCTTTTGCAGAAATACTTTAGGACCCTTGTGTCGCTCTATTGCGTTTTTAATAGTGTCCGCATTAGAGCGACGCAGGTCCCGCCGTACGCACTGTCTAATGCGCTTGGTGAGGGCCACCTGTTCCTCGTGTTTGGCTGCTTCACGTCGCATATCCATTAGCTGGAGGGTCTCGTCTGAGAATTTAGACTTCCGGCCTGCATGCCTTCTTCCACAAAACCTGTCCCCTTCCTCCCGTAAGATGTTTACCACACTTTTGAGGTCCTTGTCGATATCCACAGAGGGTTCCAGGGCATCGAATCGATTTTTGAGTTCCAGTTGGAAGCGTTGAGAGCCAGCCACGGTTTGGAACAGAGTCGGTCGGAGCGTGGACTTTACCAGACGGCATCTTTCGAACTTGAAGTCGATATTCAGAGTGCCTCTCACAAGTCGGTGATCGCTCCCAGTGTTAAACCTGTTGATCACTGAGACATCCCTGAATATGTGCCTTTTATCGGTCATGATAAAGTCAATCTCATTTTTCGTCACAGTGTCGGGGCTTCGCCATGTCCACTTCCTTTGGGGCTTTTTCTGAAAGAAGGAATTCATCAGATACAGCCCTTCTTTTTCGAGGAAGTTGATCAGCATTTGCCCCCTGTGGTTTCTGTGTCCAAAACCGTGAGGTCCCATAATCGATTCGACTCCTGTATGCAACCCTACTTTGGCGTTGAAGTCCCCCATGACAACATTGAAGTGGGCCTTTGTGGTGTTGTGCAAAGCCCTGGCTATGTCTTCGTACATAGCCTCCACTTCGTCATCCGAGTATGTCGCCGTAGGTGCGTAGACCTGCACTACCTTAAGACTATACTTGTTAGATAGCCGGAGTACAAGGTACGCCACCCTTGGCGACACACTGGATATTTCCTCAATATTGTCAGTGAGGACTCTGTTGACGAGGAACCCCACTCCGCCTTGGGAAGGATTATGTCCCTCTCGATGGTAGAGCAGATGGCCAGATTGTAGAATCAGCGTATCCTCCCCCTGTCTACGGACTTCGCTTAATCCCACAACGTGCCACCTGATCTTTTCTAGCTCTACCTCGAGTTCCTTAATGTACTCGTCGCGCCGCAGACTTCTTCCGTTGTACGTCGCCAGGTCCAGTCGTTTGTGGTAGCCTTTCCTCTCCCGGGGATTCTTAGCACCCCCTGCTCCATCGTAACCATGGCCGCTACCGTGGCCAGGAATAATGGGGCGACCGGGAACTGGGGGCCGTGTTTTAATGGTTTGCTTCATGGGTGGTGTGCCCGTAGTCGCCACACTGGGCAAGTGGGTTGGCGACCGCGGAGCCAGACATTTCGCACCGGCAACGCCGCTGCCCGTTGCCGGCCTGTGTCATTTGAGTCCGGCCATAATTTGTGATAGTTATACCGCCATCAATCGGTCGTCAGTGCCTCGTTCGTTGCTCAGCAGGATGCACCGCGTGCAGGTGAGGTTGACAGTTGGGGCGACATGGTGTAATTTTCACCCCCTTGCATCCCTATAATAAAGTGTATAAATAGCGTAAATAAACATTAAATTATTAATAAACTGTTACATTGTCATTAAAATTTTAATTGATTTATCTATTACATACATTCGATCCAACTTTTAAAACAAAAAAGTCCTTGGTATTATAAATATTGCCATCTCTTAGCCATTCATATAGTCTTTTTTTAAAATAAGCTTGTATTCATTATATTTTAATATATTATATTATATTTTAAGTTAAAGATTGCGGAACCAAAAAGAAACCAAAAACGTTGAATCGGCCTACACACATATTTTTTGTATATTTTTATGTGATAGGAAGGCAAACGAGCAAGCGTGTCGCCTGATGGAAAGCAATCAACGCTGCCCATAGACAACCCCGACACCGCAGGAGGCACGGAGGCGTGCCAGGCTTTTAGGTATGTGTAGGTTTGTTTTTTGAAGGTGCCAATGTCGTATCGGTTCCGAAAGACCGCTGAAGGTAGCTGGTTTCACAGAGTGGTGGTGCGTGGAAAGATGTTCTGTATACATCTTTATTGTGTTACTTAAAAAAATTAAAAAAGAATATAATATAAAATTAATAATGTGTGTTTTTCTGCTAGATCAAGTGATTTATTTGGAATTAACCTATTGGTTGTCTTCCGTAGAGTCTACTATACCTGAAGATGCCTCGTGTTGGGGCGAAACACGTGTCGTTTACAAGATGGAAAAGTGATAATGTGTGTTTGGTGTTGTGTATAGTGGTTGGTGGGTGGAGAATTGATGGCCGATTTTCGGTAAGCTTTTTGGTTTAATTTCCAAATAAATCCATTTAATCCAACAGAAAAACACACATTATTAATTTTCTGTTATTGTTTTGCTTGTCGCGGATCTTAGCTAAGTTAAACTTTTGACTATCCATATAGTGATGGATTTCCGCAAAGTAACGCCTGACTTCATTAATAATCATAAAAAATGTAATTATTTACAAATTATACAATATTTACAAATTCTCCAAAGTACTTACTCAAAATGAAAGTTATATTTTCGAGCTAAACAAACTTCAAATTTGGGTATACAAAATGACGAATAAATTTCATTTTAATGGACGGAATTACACTTTTCACCAACTTTCGAAAACACTGTACAGTCAGAGCTTTACAAAGGATTAGAGTTATTTGCCCACGGCGCAATCAAGTTGAGCAGCCTTAATATAGGATGTCCTGGATGTCCAGAATTAGGGTAAATAAATCAAATAATCATTAAACGCATGCTTACTAATTATTTTCTGCCAATATTGAGATAACATCCTGCTTTCACTTCACGTACATGGTTCCAAAGAGATAGCGCCATGCCTCACATAAGTAGAGACTGGAGTTTCTTCGTGACTTCGTCCCTAACAATAATAAGCCGTTTCGACGATATCCTCTGGCCACCCAGATCATCGGAAGTTCGGTTTTTTTCTGTTTTACTTCAAAGGTTTATAAAACAAACTCGACGACCATCTCAGCACAAAAAAGAATATCATTTGCGAGGTTAACGGCATCCCAACGGCTTGAGTGACTTCATTGGGTGGCACATAATTTTTTTTTACAGCTCATATATGTTCCACTGCTAAGCACTGGCCTCCTTATTTCTGGAGGAACGGACGTAAACCCACCACGCTTGTCCAATCCGCGATGGCAGGGTTACCAGACTCGGAATACATATTTGTTATCCATACATATATTTATTCTGATGCGGAATCGAACCCGCGACCATTGACTCAGCGGGCGGAGGGCCTCGTCACTGAGCCAATTGGTCGTCACATAATACTGTGGCTATATTCCAAGTCTCTGTGCCCAGCGTGGAGGTTAAAAGTTAGACGAAATAATTTATAAGAAATAAAACTCGCATTTCTCTTCTATGTAAAAGTTATTGAATTTTATTTCCATTCTTTGTAGATTTTTATTTTTGAAAAACTAATTTTTCTACCGGACGCCCTGTAGAATGCTTAAGTTTTTGTAAATAGAAGTGCGAATATTATAACTTTGTAAGTCACTTAACAATACCATTTCAACATTTAAAAATTCCAATGTCGGTGTTAAGTCGTAGAATTTTTGTCTAACTGCGTACGGTGAGTGCAGCGATTCGAAGACTCAACACTTTACCCCTTCTTTTACTCTCTACTTCCCCTACTATTATTTCCTTTTTCAAAAAAGAATGAAAAACTCTAGTTGATAGTCCATGAAGCAGTACAAATAAAAATTTTTACAATAAAAATTGTGAATAAGAAATGCATTATAGTATATATAAAACACAGACAAACGAAAATACAATAATCATAAAATTAAACTGAAGGAATATTATTATTATATTTTCGTTGTCTATATTACAGCATGGATTACAAAAAGGTATCAAAGCCAGCAAGAAGCTACGGCATGCCACAGCGTTTGAACAAAGTACGTCCGTTGAATTTCGACGTTCAAACGACGACGTAATTGTCACCGAAGGCATTTTAATTTTACGGTTTTTTTTTGTTAGATTTCTAGATATTTATTTATCATATGTCATTAATCTACCTTAGGTAGATTAACGAAATATTAGCTTCAAATGTTTCTCTATTTTTGGAAAGTTATAAATATATAATTTGAACATATAAAAATATATGAATTAACATCTCTTTTTCGGGCAAAGACAAAAAGTGTTTTAAAAAAACATTAAATATTTCATTTTATTTCATCATATTATATAATATAATATTGTAATTTATATACACATTTGATAAGCATATAATAATTATGCTTGTATGTACAGCAGTGGATATATATATATATATATATATATATATATATATATATATATATATATATATATATATATATATATGAAGTTTGGAGAAAAACGCTCCGTACTGAATCGCCATTCACCCAGGTGGTGTCGATGTGATAAAACTTAAAAAAAAATTATTTTTTTCCAAGATATCATTCTAATATAAAGCAATTAAATTAAGTGTATAAAAAAGCTAAAACAATAAAGGGCCGTGTGTGCAAACTTGCAATAGAAAAGAGTACACGTAGAAATGATGCGGAAGTTTCTCCAGCACTTGGTCTTTCAAAAGAAATTTTCCAGATGGCTGCTCTTTTGATGTCATCTTAGCTTGTTTTTTCTTAAGGAGTAATTTAAAATAACTCTTATGCTCTACGTGTAAGATTCGAAATTGTTAAACAGTAATATTTACAGGTGTTATTTGTAAATTTTTCGGTTCGTAGCACAACACAATGTTTGCAATAGTGAAAAGTGAGGAAGTCACAATGTTAAAATATCTTTACATTGTGAGTTCCTCATTTTCTCTCTATCTTTCTAACATTGCACTAGTCTAACATTTAACACTGTAACAAACTATTCATTAGAGTAATATAGTTTACTTAATTTTATTCTAATTATTTTAACAGTAAAATGAATGAACTATTTTATATAGGTTGTCCGGTGACAGAAATACTTTATAGGTCAAATATTATATTTCATAGTGATAGAGCCACGCTGCAGACGAAAACTTTGTCGAGAATGGCATAATATTTGTCTGTAACATGAATGGGCCGGCTCGCCCGGGGAAGTACCACACTCCCGCAGAAAACCAGCGTCTGAGTGGTAGCTTATCTACCGCGCTTCGTACGTACGGTGAACGGCCGAGTTCCGGAGGCCCAACACCGTCCCCCCTCCCTCTACCACTTCCCCGTCCCATTCCCACTCCCATAATGACACTTTCCTTAAAGGTTGCTGCTGCGAATGTCTATGGGCGGTGTTGATTGCTTTCCATCATGTGACACGCCTGCTCGTTTGCCTTCCTATCCCATAACAAAAAAAAATAATTAGTAAACGCGTGCTTACTAATTATTTTCTGCCAATTTTGAGAGAATATCCTGCGCTCACTTCACGCACATTGTTTCAACAAGATGGCGACACACCTCACACTGCTGGAGAGACTATGTTACTTTGTGATTTCTTCCGGAACAATGTAATAAGTCGTTCCGGCAAAATTCCCTAGTCGCCTAGGTCGCCGAATCTCACCATGAACTTTCTTCTGTGAGTATTTCCCAAAAGTAAAGTTATGTTAAGTCTAAGAAACAAATTCAACGACCATCTCAGCACTAAAAAAAATATCATTCGCGAGGTTAACGGAATCCCGACGTCACTACTTCAGCGAGTGGCATAAAATACTATTAAAGATGTGGGCTTACCCAGATAGTAGCAGTCTACATTTAGACGAAAAAAGTATTATATATATATATATATATATATATATATATATATATATATATATATATTATTCATTTGAATTTTATTTCTATAGTTTATAGTTTATTATGTTTATGTATTCTGGCAACGAACAACATATATGATTACTTGAAATTTTCATACAGATTTCGCCAGCCACCCTGAACAAATCGGTGCTCTATCTAGCTGGGGAATGTTTGTTGATTCTCAGACTCACAACTCTGAACATAAATCAGTGACTTTCCAGAGGATTTCTTCATGTCTTCTCATCAATCACATCTTTCATAAAAAATCTGAGCATAATCCACACTAGTTGTCTAAGCGACTCTAAACTTGTGAAGCAGACGGACTGTCTGCGACTCGAAAAGTCAATTACAAATAACAAAGAGGATCACGTAAAACAAAATTAAACTGATGTACAGACGACGGCAGTATTCGGGCGCGCTCGTAGCGAACCGCTTCCCGTTCGGTGCGGTTTTCAATTCTAATGAACTTTTATCTGTTATAACGTCAGTACGGAATGAAAAACTGGTTGTACTCCAACTTGGAACTAACTGACACGGGATTGAAAAAAGAATTTGAACTAAGATGACGTTCATAAAAGAATTTTATGGCATCACCTATTTTTAAACGAACAGACATTAGAAACTTCTTTGCACGCACATTTGCTGTCAAGATTATTTTTTATAGCATAGGCACACGGGATCTTTAGGGGGTTTTTATCTTAAATGTATTTAAACTCTTCCAAATGAAATTGATTGATTAATGTATCACTGTACATTTTATATTAATTACATATTTTAATAATATTCTTATATTATATTTTATATTTTATTTGAATGAATTCCACTTTTCATTTTATATTCAATTTCAATTTCTTATGCCGGACAGGTGACGAATGAAAGACGTCAGTCGAAGTAATCCTCTTATTTTTCTAAAACAATTTATTTCTTTTTTATTTAAAAATTTAAAAATTACCAATGTAAGAAGAAATTTTTATATATGTATGGTTTTATATAGTATGTATTGTTAATTTGTTATGTATATTATTATTATATTTTGTTGTTGTACACTTATTTCTATCCTCACTTTTCTTATCTCTCTTTCACTCCTGGGTTTGCTGGAAGAAAACTCAATTTTGCGTTAAGCTCGCCCTTGTACATCTTCTTTCCTTTTCATTCTTGTATTTCCTGTTTTGTATTAAATAAATAAATAAGTTCGAGTACAGAACAATCAGACAAAGCAAATCCAGTTGCATCGTGGAGTGAGACAGGGGGATGTCATATCCCCGAAATTGTTCACTAATGCGCTGGAAGATGTCTTCAAAACATTGGACTGGAAAGGACGTGGCATAAACGTAAACGGTGAGCACATCTCACACTTGCGCTTTGCCGATGATATCGTGATCTTGGCAGAATCGCTGCAAGAACTACAAGCAATGCTGAACGGCCTAAATGAGTCCTCCAGACTGGTCGGTCTGGCTATGAATTTGGATAAAACTAAAATAATGGTAAACCAACATATTGAGCCAGAACCGACCACGATCGATGGTGAAGTTCTCGAAGTTGTCCAGGAATATGTCTACCTAGGCCAAATAGTGCGATTAGACGGAGACAACTTCGAGAAAGAAGCCGACAGAAGGATACAGCTGGGCTGGGCAGCGTTCAGGAAATTCCGTCAAGTCTTCTCGTCGCCCATACCACAAAGTCTGAAGACAAAAGTCTTCAACCAGTGCGTCCTGCCCGTACTCTCTTACGGTGCCGAGACGTGGACACTGACAGTCCGTCTCCTCGCCAAGCTCAAAGTCGCTCAGAGGGCTATGGAGAGAGCTATGCTCGGGGTTTCTCTGGTGGACAGAATTCGAAATGAAGAAATTCGCCGGAGAACCAGAGTCACCGACATTGCTCTTCAAGTTAGCAGACTGAAGTGGCAATGGGCTGGACACGTTTGTCGGAGAACCGACAATCGTTGGAGTAGACGAGTGCTGGAGTGGAGACCGCGACTCGGCAAACGTAGTGTGGGACGCCCTCCTGCTAGATGGAGCGACGATCTGCGCAAGGCGGCTGGCAGAGACTGGATGCGTGTAGCCGAAGATCGGGCTAGGTGGCGCGCCTTGGGTGAGGCCTATGTCCAGCAGTGGACTGCCGCGGGCTGATATTGATGATATTGAAATAAATAAGAAGTAATATAATATATAAGGTGTTATTATATTCAAATAAAAAGATTTAATACATTAGTAATACATTTATTAATACTACTACTACAGTAGCTAGTTAAATTATTTTAACTGCCGTAATGAATAAATTAAAAGTTTCACTCCCACAATATTGATGATTTGCCTTCCTATCCCATAACACTTGTCCAAGGTGAATTGGGTACTTGTTCAAATAAAAAGTTTTATTATAATACATTCGTGATACATTTATTAATGTATCACTACAGTATCTACCTATCTGTCGGCCATATATATGTATGTATGTATTTAAACCGATGCGAGAATCAAATCCCTGACCATCGCTTCTGAAGGCGATAACTTTCCTAATCAATTAGATCATCAGGAAATTAAGAAGGTATTTTTTAAGTTTAAAGATATACAGCTAATTTTAAATTAAATCCATAATTAATTTTTCCGTTTGAGTTTAATGAATCGAATAATATACGTACAGTGAATGAATCGAATAAGAGACTTATAGTGATAGAGCCACGCTGTAGACGAATACTTTGTCAAGAATGGCATAATATTTGTCTTTAGCATGAAAGGGCCGGCTCGCCCGGGGAAGTACCACACTCCCGCAGAAAACCGGCGTTTGAGTGGTAGCTTAGCCACTGCGCTTCGTACGATGAGCGACTGAGTTCCGAAGGCCCAACACTCTCACCCTCCCCTCCTAAATCCCAATAATATCCCATAAAAAACAATCTCCCATAAAGCTTTTTGCAATTACGACAATTTCGAATCGGTTTTGATAAATAAAGTATATAATTCAAAAACATTATTGGTATAAATTTCATAATAACTAACAAAGATATTTTCAAAATTCGCCATTAAAGTTTGTATGCACATCTTAAGAGTAAATTCGGTGAAAGATCCAACTTGACAAATGAGGGATGCTGTAGTAACGAGAAAAGTTGTTTGATCAGCCGCCGCCACCTTGATACTTTATCCGTAATAAGTTTCATTGAGACCGGTAATGAGTTATGCGAGGGTCTTATACTCGTACAACATCTCCGAAGACATTCTCGACTTCGGGATATGGGACGAATAAAACTTCCCGGGGGAAGTCTTAGAGAATTTAGCGTTTCTTATTATGATGAGTTTTTTTTTTTTTGGTTTTTGTATGTAAAGAAAATGTATTTCTTTGTTTTTGAATTTTAATTTTGACGCGCTTAACGCCGTCGGTAAAACAGACTCGAACATTTTTGCCGACGAAGCCAACTTTACCGACGAAGTATTATATTGTAGTATTTCGTTGGTAAAGCAATATGCAAAAAAACATGGAGATTAGAGAATATAATTATTACTGTGTGCGTTATAAAAACTATTGAATGTCAAAGTAAGTATAAATAGGAAAGAATTAAAAAAAGAATAAAACATATATAAAGTAGTAAGTATATAATAGTAGTAATAAAACATATACAAAAGGTAGAAGAAGAATAAAGTAAAGGAAGGGAAAGGTGTGATTTATAATCGTTCTAAAGTTGCGGTAATAGGAAGAGGTGATCATACTCCATTAAATAACCCCCGTCGTCGTTTATTTGATCTGCTATTTAAAAAAAGAAGTACCATAATTACCTACAAGTGACACGCTTGTCCTTTGATCTCTATAATCTAAAAAAAAAAAAATTATCCGTCCCCACTTTCACACAAATGGATTTAATGTTTCACCAATATCAAATAGTATAAGCTAGTTTGAAATGTCTCGACGTTGATGAAAAAAGTTTTTTAATTTCAAGCTGACATACACCGCGATGACATTATACAGTCGTTATGTGATTAATATTAAGCTATTTTCCTCGATAATCAAGGATCAAAATCAAATCAAAGTTTTCTAGTGGTAGAGCCACATTGCAAACGTACACTTTATCAAAAATGACTTATTATTTGTCTGTAGCGTGAATGGGCCGGCTCGTCCGGGGAAGGACCACACTCCCGCAGAAAACCGGCGTCTGAGTGGTAGCTTAGCTATCGCGCTTCATCCGGTGAGCGGTTGAGTTCCGCAGCCCCTCCCCCCATAATGACCTTTCCATAAAGGCCAGCAACGCTTCTGCACTGCCTATGGCACTGCGGATGTATATAGGCGGGGTTGATTGCTTTCCATCAGGTGACACATCTTTGCCTTCCTATCCCATAAAAAAAAGTTATTAATTTCTTGGACATGTCACACACAAACGTCATTTTATTGACAGTCAAAACTAATTAAAGATCATCTTAACAGACAAGCGAACTCCAAAGGCATGCTCTTTTTACCTTTTTAATTGAATAGCCCCATAAATAACCAAAAAAATAATATTAAAAAAAATTTAAAAGATCTGAATAGACCGACCTGTATTACCTGCCTCAACCATCTTATTCCAAAACCGAATTAATAGATTATGATTTTAAAAATAGTCTATAGCTTGCCCTTTAGATCGTCAAAGATGCCATATCTTTCGTTTTAAAAATTGTATATTAAAATACATATTTAAATAATCATCAATCATCAAAATCAACCTATCTATCAGCTGTTGACAGCGAAGTTACCAGTCTGCTGGTAGTTCTTAAATTCGAGGCCATCGTTGCAGATGTTCATGAGGGCCTGAGGGTGATATTTTTTTGCAACTCATGTGGTTATGAAAATAGAAATTGAAGAAGAATAAATAGAAATTAACCCACCACGCTTTTCCTAATGGACTTACGGGCCACCCAGACTAAATAAATATCTGTGGCCATACAAATAATTATCGCGAAGCGGAAATTGAGCCTGCAAGCTTTGACTCCGAAAGCAGTAGCCAACCACTGAACCAATAAGGTAATACTGGCTGGTGATTAACTATCACTTACATGATATTAGAAGTCATTTGTTCGTTAGCCTACCTTTGTATTAAAAAAGCGATATTGATATAAAGAAATAAAAATAGGAAGCCAATAAAAGAAAAATTTATCGCAGTGATCAAAGCGATTGATGTTTTGTTGGTACGTCAAGCTTTTAGCTTAATCGCTCCATTAGACATCAATACGCGCTGTTCACTTGTTTTATTTCAATAAATAAACAAATATATATATTTTTTTTACCTAAGGCTTAATTTATAACTACCAGTATGATCTATTTGACGTCATTAGGATGTAAATTTGTTAGATAGGAGAGTCTGTTTATACGCAGGGAATTAGCGTTGGCGGGTAGAGCTTCTTTAAATTACATTTTTTTTCTGACCTATTGCTAATTTTATAACTAACCAGTATATTCCATTTGACGTCAATAGGATGTACATTTATTGGATAGAATAGTCTGTCTATACGCAGGGAAGTAGCGATGGCGGGTAGAGCTTCTTTAAAATACATTTTTTTTTCTGACCTATTGCTAATTTTATAACTAACCAGTATATTCCATTTGACATCAATAGGGTGTACATTTATTGGATAGAATAGTCTGTCTATACGCAGGGAAGTAGCGATGGCGGGTAGAGCTTCTTTAAAATACATTTTTCTTTTTTTTCTGACCTATTGCTAATTTTATAACTAACCAGTATATTCCATTTGACATCAATAGGGTGTACATTTATTGGATAGAATAGTCTGTCTATACGCAGGGAAGTAGCGATGGCGGGTAGAGCTTCTTTAAAATACATTTTTCTTTTTTTTCTGACCTATTGCTAATTTTATAACTAACCAGTACATTTCATTTGACGTCACTAACATATACAATTGTTGGATAAGAGAGTCCGATTATACTACAATATTTTTTTTATATCGAGTTAATATTTTTATTGATTAGGAAAGCAAACGAGCAAGGGTGTCGCCTGATAGAAAACATTCAACACCGCCCATAGACATCCGCAGTACCATAGACATTGCTCAAACGTACCCAAACTTTGGACAATGTAGACTCGTTTTTTGAAGGTTCCAATTTCGTTACGGTTCGTAAACTCCGATGGAGGTAGCTGCTTCTACAGTGTGTGTGGAAAAAAGTTGCAGGAAAAACGCACCGTACGTAGTTGAGCGCCACTCAGATCGATATCAGCTAGATATTGGAAATGAACCTCTTCTTTGGCTTTGGTGGTAACTTGTGTCATCGTATCAGCAACCTGTGTATCACTCGGTCATCTGTGCATCATTCGGTCATCTGTGTATCATTCGGTCACCTATAATACCTTGAATAATTACACAGTATCATAAATTGTAAAATATACGAAGAAAATTTTGAGCAGCGTCAACTAGAATTATAAGAAAAAAACAGAGTACTATAGTCAAACCTATATTGTTCAATTTAAACACAATGAGAATTCATACCAAATGCTTTGTACGGTAGGGTTACCACACTGAGACATTTATATAAAATTGTAAGTTTATTGTTATATATTAAAAATAGAAAATTGAAATTTTGAACGCTGATAATTCCGTAATTTCGAAATGAAAATATCTTTAGCATCAATAATTCTATAACTTTGTTTTTGGCGTACAACAATGTATATATCTATTTATCTATTTTCCTGAATATCTATAATATAATGTTAATATGTCAAGCCTTGTAAAAGACAAAGTGGTAAAAAAATGTTTCTTTCACCGTTTCTACTCCGTTCTAAAACCTCATTACGAAACGTAGAATACCGGAAAGAGAATAAAGTGATAAAAAGTGTTTCTTTTGTCGTTCACTCTCAAAAGAACGAAACGCAATATACGAAACGCAGTATATCTATGACAAATAAAATGTAATTTCTTATATGGAAAAAATAAAAAATTTAAATTTGATCGACTATATAGGAATTTTTTAAATTATCTATAAGAAAACTAGGTAAAAGGATTTTTAATTTAGAGGATGTAGGTATGATCACCCTAACACAAAACGAATATACTAAAGCAACGCTTGAGAGCAACGTGTTTATATTGCACACGCCAGCTTACATGTGCCCTAACGCTACCTACAATTTTATCCGCTTTTGTATTATCATCAATATAATTTACTAAAGCACTTGTATTTCCTATTGTATCCTACTAATATTATAAATGCGAAAGTTTGTGAGTATGGATGTTTGTTACTCTTTCACGAAAAAACTACTGGATGGATTTGGCTGAAACTTTACAGTAATGTAGGTTATACATCGGAATAACATATAGGCTACAATTTCTAATAATTTTATGTAATTTTGGTCGTAATATCACGATATTTCAATTAAGTCGGAAAAAAATGTGGCCTCTGAGAGCTATCTTGGCGTACGCTACCTAAACCATTGGAGTCACACAAAGATAATGTACCGTAGGATTGTTTGTCTTGATATTTCTTAATAAAAGTCCGCCACAGAATATATCTACCTTTTATGTGGAAGCCACTATAACCAAAATTGTGAACCATAAATTAAGTAAAAAATATATATATTTATTTAAAATTATCTGTCACGAAACTTAATGTGGCAGACCAAATTCAACGCGAGTGAAGCCGCGGGCAAAAGCTAGTATATCATACATCTACATATATTGTATATATCTACATATAAATCCCAGCCAAATTTCAAAAACCAACAACTTTCATATGTTAACAAACATTTTTTCGACTATTTGGATTTTCGATTTTCTGAATTTCTTATAACAATAATTAGTTCAGTTAAACGATTCCCAACTCTATATCTAGGTATATAAAAGAGATTTCACAATTACAAATAAAGTTTTAAATTCTAATAAACAATATTTTACGTACGTAATTTTAACTAGCAAAAAAAATCCTTGGTTAGTACGAAAGTATAGGATTATTACAATTAAAAGTTCTGCAACTGCTCATTAAAAATTCTCCATCACAAGTATTATCTCCGGAAAGCATTGCAAATTAAAATTTATGTTGTCCAACTGACTTATCAAATGTATTAAATTTAAAATACCTTTTTGTTACAACATGGAACCGTCCAGTTATTTAAATTCCAGTCGAGGTTTTGGTTCTAACAAAGAATTTAAAGGAACAAATTAAATTGGACGATGGTCCCTTTCAGTAAACCGTAGAACATTTTTTTAAAGAAGACTAACAATGATTTTAATATTACTCAATCATGAAAAACAAATAGTATATGTACACACATACATATATAAATATACATTATAATCATATATGATATATATATTAGATATGATATATTCGTACAATTATGATGGAGAGGAATTAAACAGAGAGGCAAATGTGTTAAGAAAAAGTTTTTAACTCTAACCTCAAAGCAAGGTTTGGTAGAGCCTTTTCTTACAAGAAATGATAAGCATTAAGAAGTATGTGTGATGTAACTTTGAACGATAGAATAAAGAATTGAAGATATAAGAGAGCGATGTGGAATTAATGGTGTCGTGACAAAAGTTAAGAAAGGGATGCTTAGATGGTTTGGGCACATAGAGAGGATGGATGAAAGACGAGTGGCAAACGAAATTTACGTTTCGGATGTGGATGGAAGAGTCGGCAGAGAAAAACCACAGCAAAATACCTTGACCAAATTGCTGAAGTTTTTTAAGAAAGGCCAGGTCAAGATTACCTTTAACCAACGGGCTTGTATGAGGAGAGTAATGAATGTGGAAGAAGCAAGGAAAGTGTGCCGAGATTGTGGCGGATGGAAATCTGTGGTCTCTGCCTACACCGACGGGAAATAGGCGTGACGATATGTATTTATATAAAAAGAATAAATTTTGTTCGTAATTTAAAATTTACAATGACTTTACTTATGTCAAGAGGAAACATGTCCCGAAGTTTTATTACCAATATCACGATAGGATTAAAAATAAAACCGGTTTTAGTCCGGACTTATATGAAAATAAAAGAAAACTTCAAAATTTCCGACGCAAATTAAAACTAAAACTTACATGACTTTTTTAACTGGTTTTTAATTTAAGTAAAAGGAACCGTCAAAAACGAGCCCACTTTTATCTAAAAGTGCCGGCCTTTTAAATAAAAGTGGGCTTTGTGGACAGTCAAAAGTTTTACTTAGCTAAGATCCGCGACAAGCGAACAATAACAGAAAATTAATAATGTGTTTTCCTGCTGGATGAAGTGGATTTATTTGGAACTTAAACCAAAAATTTACCGAAAAACTGCCAGCAACTCTACACACACCAATCACTATATACAACAAACACTCCCCCCATATAGTAGACTTCCGTAGAACCTTTTCGGTTGTCTTCCGTAGAGTCTACTATACCTGAAGATGCCTCGGGCTGGGGCGAAACACGTGTCGTTTACAAGGTGGAAAAGTGGTAGTGTGTGTTTGGTGTTGTGTATTGGTGGGTGGAGAGTTCACATAGTGATGGACTTCCGCAAAGTAACGCTTGAGTCATTAATAATCTTAAAAGTGGGCTTGTTTTTGATGCGTTTGGAATGCCTTTGATGTTACAAATATCTAAGAGTGACGTTGATAGCTTTCGATCAGGCAGTACGCTTACTCGTTCGCCTCTCTATCCCATAAAAAAATGAAAGCTGTGTTAATCTTTGAATTAAAAGATATTCGTATAACTGGGGTCCAAAAGGTCCAAACATATGTTTATTAAACATATGTTATAGTCACTTTAATATATAAATATCCATTTTCAAAAACCTCATTTTCGCATTGGTACGTACAAACGCAGCGAACCCTTTTATCTAAATGAAGCTGTAAGGTTTTTACATTTGGTAAAGTATGATCCAGCAATTGGCCCTACCCGACTTTTCCATGCCATGTTATCCAAGAATAAATCTAAACAAGTAACGAAGAATTACTTCAATCTTACTTTAGCAAGGCTACATTTTCCCAGTCCCGCTATAGCCCCGCTCCCTTGAGCACTGGGGCATTTCGTATCGCATCTCTTCACTCAGATTGCCCGAACCTTCTATACACACAGCTCTAGCGGACGGCGAACTTTGATGACGTATTTTTCGGATGTATTATTATTACGCACCTCAATACACACATCAGGTATATATATATATATATATATATATATATATATATATATATATATATATATATATATATATATATATATATATATATATATATACCTGTGCTAACCATCCCGGGATCGGGCTCCTCCGAGTACTATAGAGGCTCTGCTAGGGCTGACCTCTATCCTCCCTTGCGACTCGTGGGATTCACTATAACGAATCGTATTATACCTAATTCGTTAAAAATGACGGTCACCTCTCACGTCCTGATTCCTACGAGGGCGAAAAGCGACGAACGGAGAGCCGTTTCGCTATGATGAATGTGAGAGGAAGGATGGATGAAAAAATGGATGAGTGTGAAGGAAGCAAGGAAGGTGTACCGGAATCGTAGTGGATGGAGATCTGTTGTCTCTGCCTAACCCTACGGGAGACAGGCGTGACCATATGTATGTATTTATTTAATATTTAATACTTTATTGTACACAAAACAGGAAATACAAGAATTAAAAGAAAAGACGATATACAAGGGCGAGCTTAACTCAAAATTGAGTTTTCTTCCAGCAAACCCAGTATGTATCATATGTATGTTATCCTCGCCGACCGTATATCTCTCGGTGAATCCGTAGATAAGTACCGTTAAGAAATTGAAGTAATATCGTCGGTTGTTACTTGTTTGCGGATAAACACTAACAGTACTTCACCATTCCGCCTTTTTTTGCCGCAATGAAGTATGTAATCTCGTGCAGCCTTCGCTCTGAGTCTTCTTTATCTGCGTTGAAGGTTTTGTTTTAACACTGCAATTGCTATTACGGGAAAGGCCCAAAATAAATTTGTTTATTGAGTGATGACAAATTTATTTATTCAATTACTACTATTACTTCACAGACTCCATATTATGACGAGCCAGAACTGGTCATTAATTTAAAACTTTCATAAATAAAATTAAATTGCATATAATATGTTGAAAAACATATTCCATATATGTCAATAGAACCCATACGTGAACACAAAACAATAAGATATCAAGTCATAATTTCGATATAGAAGGCATTATAAAATATTCAAAAATACAATAAAATTCATTTAATAGTACAATTAAACAATATTTATTAAGTAAACATAACGTTCCCCGCTTATCGGCATTGGACAAGCGTGGTGGGTTAACGTCCGATCCTCCAGAAATGAACAGGCTCGTACTTAGCAGTGGGACATATATAGTCTGTTAAAAAAAAAATAAAGAAAAAACCAAAATGTTCAATTACAATTTATTATACGGCATGAAGTTCTAAGATATTCTTGTAAAGATTTTATAAGGCGTTAAGTTCCACAATACATAATATTTGGAACCGTCAAAAAACAAGTCTACACTCTTAAATGCCAACAACGCTTTGATAATGCCTAATGTGTTGATACTATTCTAAAAAAATAGAACGTACAGGTCTTCTAGAGTATAGAAAAGGAAAATTCTGTCAAGATATATTTAAATAACACGTATATACATAAATATAAATAATATAAATAGTATCTATATAAATAAAATATTAATACAAAAACACTACTTATTTCAAGATGAAATATCTTCCAGCAAAATTGTTATAGAGTAAATCTGAAAATACAAATAATTTTTGTATCATAACAGAAAATCAAATAAAAAATATACATACATATATATGTACACACATAAAATTAATAAACAATAATAGTTATGCAAAAGAAAAGTGCTTCAACCATCGGACCATGCTCATTGCCTGATCAGCTATAAAAAAAAATAACTGTCATTTAAATATAGTTCAATATAAAATAAAGTATGGCGGGGCCATCTGTTTTTATTGACTGGCGAGTTGTTGCCGTGCCGGTGTATTTGTCTTTGAGTGGACTTGATAAACTTCATTTTATTTGCAAAATAAAATAAGAAAGTTCACTGTTTGTCTTTTTTCGTCTTTAAACGTACCTTGTCCAATATTTCACTTAAAGGTTTTGTAACTTTGCTAATAGAAAAGCTGATGAATTAAAACAATTAAACACAACATTATTTAAAAAAAGGCTGTATGAATGGCTAATAGATGCCAATATTTATAATATTAAGGGCTTTATTAATTTAAAAGATCGATCAAATGATCAAATGTTTTAATGTCAAAATAATTGTTTTAGTTATTTTTAATAGTATATAATAATTAAAGAAATTTGTACGCCATAAGTGGCAATGTGATGGAGCTTTTATACGTCTTTTTTCATCTTGTTACACCTCACATTATACAAATAAAGAATTATTATTATTATTATTATTTTAATATATATTTTATTAAATATTTTGTTTGAAAAGACAGCCAAAGGAGCAAGTGTAGAACTGGTACACATTTTTGCTTTTCTCATTGCTTCTCCCACGTATAAAGCAGAAAAGTAAAACTTTTGCATAATCTCGAAACTGTTCTAAGTAATACCAAATATTGCAACTTATCATGATAGAAAACGTCACCAGCAATAGACAGGTTGGTCGGAGAAAGGAGTCTTGTTTTTTTGATGGGATAGGAAGGCAAAAGAGCAGGCGTGTTACCTGATGGATAGCAATCAATCGCCGCCCAAAGACATCCGCAACGTCAAAGCATTTCTGGCCTTTAAAAATACTGTACCTAGGCGTATTTCAACGATTTCGGTGATTCAAATTAGAATGAATCTCACCCCGACTGAAAATACACAAAATAAACAACGAGAAAAAACCTAAAAATATATTTGCTTTAATATAGCAACAATATATTATTTAACAAACAAATGAAATTGCTGCAAAAAAATCCCCATAATACAGCTTAATATTAAAATAACATATTAATATGAAGTTTGCATAAATCTAGATAATTTATTTTATACAAATTACAATTATTATAATTTTTTTTATTTTTATATAAAATAAAAAAAATATTCTTACATACCTACAGATGGCGCTACAATACATATAAAAATTAAGTTTTGTATAGTGCACAAAATAATTAAATAATGATATTAATTCTAATACACCCACATGTAAGTAATTTATTTTTTAAAAACAGTTGTAAAAAAGTGTCAGGCTAATCAAGCTCCATACTTCCATGCACAATACGTACGAAACAAGAACTGCACAAAGACTCCAGAATGCGGACAAAATTAATTTACGTTGCTGTTATTATTTTAAATGCTTTGTATACACAGTTTTCAGAAAAAAATATTATTCTTTTTAAGGATAAGTCTGCATATGTAATTAATCTTGTATTTATT
This sequence comes from Baronia brevicornis, assembly GCA_031353405.1. Lineage (NCBI taxonomy): Eukaryota > Metazoa > Arthropoda > Insecta > Lepidoptera > Papilionidae > Baronia > Baronia brevicornis. The sequence continues at coordinate 704,673 of JASFAT010002348.1, forward strand.
GCTCTTGCATTATTTTGAGTTAAATTAAGAAGATAAATATATTTTTTATATGGAACAGGAAGGTAAATGATTCACGAGCGCATTGGTTGTTTTTGGGATAGGAAAGCAAACAAGCAAGCAATGCGTGACAAGAACAGTGAATGGAAAATAGAGACAGGATGATATCTAGAAAAGACTACACACTGTTGGAACATTTTCGAGTTATGGAATACTACAACTTTCGGTCGTTTTACCTACATAAAGGTGCCGAAAAAAAACGGAAGAAAATAGCAGAATAGAAGAAGTGGAAGTAGAGTGAAGAGAAGTGGAACTTAAAGTGAATGGAAGTGAAACTAGTGGCCGATTTCATTTTTCCGATCCCCGAACACCAGCTCGTAACAATATAATAATCGATAATTTTTTTGATTTTTTTATGGAACACGAAGGCAAACCAGCAAGCGTGTCACCTGATGAAAAAAATTTTAAGGCCTATGTTTAAGTAATAACTCCATTTTGCCGTATATAATATATATTTGGCAACAGGAAGTTATTACGTTACTCTCAACATTTGATAAATAAATCATTATACATCGGAAATTATTCGAGCCGTCAATCTGTTGAAACGTATAAGTAATATTTAATATCACGGAAATTGAGGTGATATTGAAGTTCACATAACTGCTATTGGGGAGCAAAGATCACTGATAAAATTCAATATATTTTTTTAAACAGTAATGTTGCATAAAATATGTGAAAAATCATTTTTTTTTTTCATGAAATGATTAAAACCTCATTTTGAAATCTCAAATCAGATCAGGATGATCAAGCAAGCCATTAGAACTTTTAAAAATAAATTGACAAGACGTCGGTCATTGTGTGACAAGAATAGTTAATAGAAAATAGCTGCGTACGGAAAAGAGACAGGACGATGTGAGAACTACATATTGATAGAAAATTTTCGAGTTTTGGGAATGCTAGAACTTTCGATATAAAGTGCGACGGTGCGTCCAAGGAGGAGTTAAAAAGTTTAATACAGAATAAAATAGTAGAAAATAAGAAGAGAAGTGAAACTAGTGGCCCGTGGCAGTGAAGGGAAACTATTTCATTTTTCCGATCCCTGAACTCGTATCAGTAATACATCATGTAATTCATGTTTCATGTTCACAAATAATACTGTTTTACCAAAAATCCTATGGTTTTCCCTTTCCTTTAGTTCTAGGGCCGTTCATAATTAATTTAATGATATTTTACAGAGAACGAGTGCTAATAAAAATTTACGTTGCGGAAGTGAATGGTAGGGCTTGTGGCGAAAGCCAGGTCAAAAACACCTTTAACCGTCGAGCTTGTATGAAGAGAGTGATGATTGTGGATGAAGCAAAAAAAGTATGCCGAGATCGTAGCAGATGGAATCGTCTCTGCCTACCCCTACGGGAAATAAGCGTGATGAAATTAAATGTAGATAAATAACTTACATACTTGTTTCGTTGGCTCAAAAACCCAAGCGTGTCTTGGCATTCGATACGAGAACCCGTCACTGGTCGCCATGCTGGGCTGCCTCTCACCAATCATCTGCCCGAAGCTCGCTCAGGTCAGCAATCGCAGTGCTCCAATGATCTTTGCATCGGTAGATATCTTTGTATCCCCACCATCTGGACGCGTGGCGACTCAATACGGTGCAGTAAGGACCTTTTTTCGGGAAACTTCTTTCCACACGCCACCAGCCTGTGGAACCGGCTGCCTTTGGCGATATTTCCGAATCGATACGATTTTAACCCTTCAAAAAATAAGCTTACATATACCTTAAAGGTCGGCAACGCTTCCATGATTCCTGTGGTGTATACGTGTGTGGATAAATAAAATAAACAGCCATACCATTTTTCACCGAACGTCATCAAATCCAATAAGATTGGACACCTTCGTTGGGCTGGGCACGTGTTACGGATGGACGAGGCTAGAGTACCCAATCGCCTACTCGACGGCAAAACCAGATGGTCATAGAAGCCGCGGAAGGCCTAAGCTCAGATGGCTGGATGGAATCGAGGACGGCTTAAGGACAATCTGTGTGAGGGGCTGGAGGGAAAAAGCTAAACGAAGATCCGACTCGAAAAATTTGCTGGACTAAGCTAAGGCCCACCCGTGGCTGTAATGCCTTGATTACCATTTTGCAGACGACATTTTCAATTTCCCATCTAATTAAAGTACCAAATGAACTTAAATTATCACAGCGAATACCGAAGTAAGGTGATACCGTGTGTAACAGGATCTGCTCGTGAACTAAAGATAACTTAATTATTTCTAGCAAGTTTAACTTTGAGTGAAGCCATTTAACTAATGAGGGGAATAAACATGTGTCTCCTTAGATTTGTGAGAGAATTAAAGGTCGGAAGCCTCTTCAGTAGCATCAAAACAAATTTTTTTTTTATTAATTATTTAATTTTAGACTAAAATCCTTCATTTTCTCTGACCTCCCTACATAAATGTTTATACAATTAGTTTATGTGTATAATAATATTTTTTAACATACTTATTTTTAGTTTATATATGTATTTTTAATGTTTGAGTGGGTTCCTGTACGATTTACATTTTTTTTATGGGATAGGAAAGCAAATGAGCAGGGTGTGACCTGATGGAAAGCAATCAACGCCGCCTAAAGGCATCCACAGTACCATAAGCAGTGCAGAAGCGTTGCCGGCCTTTAAGGCAAGTGTCATTATGGTAGGGGAGAAAGGGGTTGGGCCTTCGGAACTCAACCGCTCACCGCACGAAGCGCGGTAGTTAAGCTACCACTTGGACGCTGGTTTTCTGCGGGAGCGTGCTACTTCTCCGGGCGAGCCGGTCCATTCATGTTACAGACAAACAATATGCCATTCTTGATTCTGTAGGGTGGCTCTACAAATTTACATTCACAATTGGACTCAGTAGGTGGCGCTACAATCGTTCTAGTTTTTTTTTCAAGGCAGAAAAATGTCTGCCGGGCCCACTGCAATATAAATTTAAAACTTTATTTAACAACACTTTAAAGCTTAAGGTTACGAAAGGGTTAAAGCCTTCGGGCATTTTTTGCCTAATTAGAATAGTTTTTAATTAAATCATCAATTCAAGTACGTCTCGTTTTATAATTTAAGGACCAACTTTATATTATACTAACTGTCCTTTGGCGGACCGTTTGAATGGATGAAATAATGCTTTACACAAGCTTTTGAAACTGCAATTTAGTTGGTGTTAAACAATGGATAATTTGCCCGAAGCGAGATCAACTTGTACGGAGAATGTCCAAGCGAATGTTTGTGAATACAAGCGGATAATGCCATTGTTTGGTGTTGTTTGGCCGGAACAATTGGGTTAGCCATGGCTACCATTACAGTTTGAAGTCTTATTTACACGGTAGAGCTATAATACACGCTAATTTTTGTGCAAAGGTTTTTACAAAATAAATAAATAAAACGATTTATACTATTTGTTGACGCTATCTCCGCTATATGCGTAAATAAAAAAAATTAAAAGCTGTCAAAAATGGATGCGTATAGCCCGTCCCCAGGTCCCCAACGGGAGCAGTAACGCCCTCTAGAGGGCGCCGGAACTTTTCATGCAAATAGGGCGTTATGAAATACTTCTATTTTCGTGAAAAAACATTTTATCTAGCCTTATTATAATAGCTTAAATGGATATTTTGAAACATTTAAATAAGTATTAAGTATAAACTAATTGATTCGGTTTAGAACTGTCGATAACAAGGTTATGTAAGTTGGTAAACAAAGACGTGACTTACGCAATCAAGCATGTTGCACAAATTTGTGATTATTAATAGATAACAGGACGACCGATTGGCTCAGTGGCGGGGCCCTCCGCCCGCGGAGTCAATGGTCGCGGGTTTGATTCCCGCATCGGAATAAATATTTATATGGATTTATAAATGTTTATTCCGAGTCTGGTAACCCCCCTAATCCGCATTTCCTTTCCTCTCTATCCTTTCCCTTCCTCTCCGCCAATCCACGGTCTGCCGTGCCAATGGCTAGGGGCGAGCCTAGTCGTAATCGTGCCGATCGTCCCGGGGTCGGGCTTCCCCGGGGACTATGGTGCCTTACCTCAGCATGCAGGGCTCTGCTAGGGCTGACCTCCATCCTCCCTTGCAGCTCGTGGGATTCACTAAGACGAATTTAATATACCTAATTTGTCGAAAATGACGGCGACGTGGTTCGCCACCCGTCACGTCCTGATTCTCACGAGGGCGAAAAGCGACCAATGACGAGCCGTTTCGCTGCGATGAATGGCAGCGGATGGAGCTATGTGGTCTCTGCCAAACCCTGCGGAGGATAGGCGTGAATATATAAAAAAAAAATAATAGATAACAGACATATATAGAAAATTTGGTATAATTTACTATTTTGTAAAAGAAGGCTTTGGAATTTTTTTTCTTATAACGGGGGTGGTAGCCTATAAAAGGTTGAGAACTTTATATAGACTACCACTCCCGCTTGAGACAAAATTTACAATTTGACAAAATTTAGGGAGAAATTCTGAGAGATATTTAATTACATTAATATCAGTTGACTCAAAATGATATCCACTCTTGATAAAACCTGAAAAGGAAACTGAACTGATTATAATATAGTATAGACTGACTATAGTATATCTCCATCAGAGATTATATAAACAAATGACTGATTGAATGACTGTGTTTAGGGAGAAACTCTGTTGCAGCCGAAGGTCGAACCAATGGCGTGCCTTTTGGAGAACCTTACGTCCAATAGTGCTTTATTTATTTATTTGGCAATCCAGCAGCCTCTTGACCAAAAGTTAACAAAAAATTACAATACTTTTTGGCCAAAATAAGATTATATATTATACACACAAACACTAATTTAGTATATATTAGTGTTTGTGTGGGTACATATGCGTGAGTATTTGATTGTGTATGTGTGCGCGTCTTTCTCTATGTGTGTGTCTCTCGAAATTCAAGAGCTTTCTTTTCGCGTGTTGTAAGTATAGTTTAAAAATAGCTTTGTTAATAATGAAAGACACTAACACATACATACATATCGTCACGCCCGTCTCCCGTAAGGGTAGGCAGAGACCACAGATCTCCATCTGCTACGATCTCGGCATACTTCCCTTGCTTCCTCCACACTCATTATTCTCCTCATGCAAGCCCGCCGGTTGAGGGTACTCTTGACCTGGCCTTTCTTAAAAAGTTCAGCAATCTGAAGGTTTTTCGTAAAATAAAACAGTGATAACATCATTGAAAATATTTGCCTTAGAATTGTTCCAAATAGATTCGTACAATAAAATCTGTATGATTTTCAATACAGATTTTATTGTACGAATCTATTTGGAACAATACCAAGGCAAATATTTTCAAGCATTTTTACTGCTTCTATAACTACTCCTTTGAGAATACAGATAGTTGCCCAGCTCCCAGCCCGGTTGGGGGTTAGGGCATGTCCACATTTCAGCTGCGCTATTTTAAAACCTTATAAGGGACAAAAGAAATTTTATATACGCTTAAAAAAATAGCTAAAAACCAGTTGCGTTTTTACAATTTTCTGCATTGCGACTATGTACTTTTTAGATTTTTCAGATTTCAAAACTTTATTTCTCAGGTCTGTTTAGACATTTTGGTAATGTGAATCGATGCTTTATGGTCTAGCAAGATGCATAGCCCATTAGTGGTCAAAATTGGACGACTCACGAATGGATGAGTGTTGGATATTCATGTTAAAATCATTCTTAATTAACACTTAACAAATTATTCAATCTACAAGGACTCATCTTAGCTCTGGGCTCTGAGTATTGCTTTAATTAATAATAAACCTTAGAATATGGATATAAAGTTTGGATTTGAATAAAAATGCATGATTAACTTTTTATAACTATATAAATATATGTACATATATCCTGATCCGGGGATCGAACCCGTGACCATTGACTCCGTAGGCGACGATCCCGCCACTGATCCAATTGGCTTGTCGACCCCTGAGCTGAAATGTGGGTAGTGAGGATCAACCACGCGGTTTGTTTGTACCCTGCTGGCAGGATATAAAAGCCTTGCTCGTTTATTCAATGATTTCCCGTTCCCACGCGAACTCCTGCAGCTACCGCCCGGCACGCAAGGGAGGGAGGGCATATGAGCGACGGGCTCTATTAGGATTATTCTGCCTACTCCAGAGAGAACGTGACATCAAAACTCAGGACGCCTAAAATGCTGCTGGGAACAACGGCATTAGTGACCAGGAGGCTGTCGCCCCTTCGACATGCCGCACGAGTTGTGGGATTTACCTCTGAGGCTCGTTCCCACGCCTCGCAACAACGCGTTGCGCGGGGTATGGAAGTTTTCCTTGCTTCAATCAATTAAATTCAATTCAGTTCTAAAGTAGTTATGGACAAACAAGCCACTAAATGAGTTCGTGGCTTATCACAGTTTGAACTTATAATCGACCCCCGTCACACTGCTTCCTAACTCCAAGAAAGATCAGTGATGGAGAAGGTCATTTCATTATATATATATATATATATATATATATATATATATATATATATATATATATATATATATATATATATATATATATATATATATATATATATCGAGATATGAATCTTATAGTGAGGTATATAATATACATATATCAGCAAACCATAATCTAAACAAAGGATACGAAACGCTTTACTTAATAATGACCGACTGAACCAATGTATTATTCAAATGCTCCTAAACAATAGAATTCTAATGCCAACGCTTGGTAAACTCCAGTTAACCGAAAGTCCGCGTGTACATTTTCTATACGACGGAAATAGCGGGCGAATTACACTCATACATTTATTAAATTCCGACTTCAGTGTTGTATGGCAAGTTATGTGAATGGAATTTGTGTGAGTACCTACGACACATTTTTAAAAGGAGACTAGGGATGTTTTAAATATTACTATAATTCTTTTTATAATGAGTTACAATGACCAAATGGACTCGATGACCAAATGGACTCGATGACCAAATGGACTTGATGACCAAATGGATTCGATGACCAAATGGACTTGATGACCAAATGGACTCGATGATCAAATGGACTCGATGACCAAATAGACTCCAAAGCAGAAAAGGCCACGCGGAAGATTAAAGAAGAGAAAGAGGAGGCGAGAGAACAAATGCATAGAAGAGGAAATGGTGGCCATGGAAAGACCTAAAACTATTAAACTCAACTGCCATTGTTTTTGTCATTTTGTATTGAACAGAATTTTATGCAGTATATTTGTTTCAAATCTTGTGACAAATTTTGCAACTGATTGTACTAAACCAATTCTTATGAAACTTCACACACAAATTGAGTTCCCGTGACAATTAAAATATTATAATAATGTCCGTAAATAGATAGCGGTGGTCTCCCGGAAGTGAGACATTGGAACTTCTCTAACCGTTGCTAATAACCAAACTCATTTAATTGATTTTAACAAGTCTCATACATAATATTATTAGTATTTATATGTTTATATATGTATGGTTTTATATAGTATGTATTGTTAATTTGTTATGTATATTATTAATATATTTTGTTGTTGTACACTTATTTCTATCCTCACAGCTTATCTTATCTCTCCTGCTCCTCCTCCTCCTCCTGGGTTTGCTGGAAGAAAACTCAATTATGAGTTAAGCTCGCCCTTGTACATCTTCTTTCCTTTAAATAACAAACTAAGAAATAAAAATAGGTTCAAAATAACATTTATCACAGTTTTATTAACATTCTACAATAAAAGCGTGGGATATAACGTAAGAATCGACTGTATAATTAATTGAAATTTATAAGCACACTACGTTTTTATATACATGTGTTAATAATAAATATTTAACTTAAAATTTTCAACCTAGTTTGACTCCCAGATAGCAGCATTATATTAACGCCCATATTCTGAAAGGTGTGGTGTTTCGCCGATCATTAGACCCATTCGTACTTTGGTACAATTTCTTAATTTCCCTTCTTTATTATATATATATATATATATATATATATATATATATATATATATATATATATATATATTAACTACGCGGACACTGTATATAGACCCCGTCTACCAGCTCGAACAGAAAAACTTATACAGCGCGTACAAAATGCATGCGCAAGATTTTGTTTTAATATAGCTCCACGGGAACATGTTACGCCATACATAAATAAAGCTAATATAATACAAATGAGACACCGCAGGGAGATTCATTTCGCTACCCTTCTATTTGGTATGATTCGTTATGAATCCCCATCATATTTATATAATAAATTAACATGGTCCCGTAAACGAAATAGCGCTCGCGATACCAGAGCGTCTAGGTCATTGCTGGTTGTTCCCCGTATGTGTATTTATGTGTATGTGTATATGAGTTTGAGTAGTTATATATATGGATGTATTTGTATGTACGAGTGTGTCAGTATGAATGTCGTCACTGTGGTCCGCGATCTGACCACGTTGGTTCTTGCTGAAAACCAGCGCCGGGTGCTCCAATAGTGCGACCGGCATATGCTGAGCAAGAACCATTTTATGACACTCGTTAGATTAAAATTATTTTCTTTTTGTTTTGTGTTTTTATTTGTATATATAATATTATTAAGGATTTAATTTTAGTTATTGTAAAAAAAAATGGTGTCATAAATAAAGTTTTTCTATTCTATTCTATTCTATTCTATTCTATTCTATTATATGTGTGTGTGTATGTGTGTGTGTGTGTGTGTGTGTGTGTGTCGAAGACAAAAAGTTATATAAGATAGCAGTTACATAGATAGTTACGTCAGTGACCTAGCGAGTAGATAGCTGGAAAAATATAGTACATCGCTGGAAGAATAGTAAATATAGTATAATATATAACAAAAATACTAATCACAAAAAAATTGTTATATAATACTTTCAATAAAAATCATTTGTTATTTTAGGTAATTTCATAAAATATTGTATTCCATGTTTTAATTCCAAATTTCTCGATAAAGTCATAATGGCATCGCTCAACGTGAAAGCTATAACTTAACCTTAACTGTTATAGTTTAATTTAAGCAAAGCGGAGGTAAGTTTAGATTGATTGCCTTATCTCACGGCCGTTGGCTGTGTAAACTGTTGCTAAGATCCATTATACTCAACTCTATTTAAACCAACTTCCGATAAAGAAAGAAGTTTCAATATTGTTAAACTTGCAGTTAGTTGAAAGAATTTAACTCGACGCTCAACAGAACATAGAGGAATTCAAATTCTCGTTTACTCATTTTATTTAATATTAAGAACATTAAAATTTGTCACCAATCCAAAGTAAAGCTTTCGATACATGTTGGCTGAGAGTCGCCAAGCAAAGGCCAATACCAACGTAAAAATGATACGATTTTGATAGTGGTCGAGCCACGCTGCAAACGAATACTTTGTCAAGAATGGCATAACATTTGTCTGTAGCATGAATGGGCCGGCTCGCCCGGGGAAGTACAACACTCCTGCAGAAAATCGGCGTGTGAGTGATAGCTAGCTATCGCGCTTCGTATGGTGAGCGGTGAGTTCCGAAGGCCCAACACCCCCCTCCACTTCCCCTCCCACTCCCCTTCCCCCTCCCCTACCACTCCCCCTCCCCCTCCCCTCCCACTCCCATAATGACACTTTCCTTAAAGGTCGGCAACGCTTCCGCACTGCCTATGGCACTGCGGATGTCTATGGGCAGCGTTGATTGCTTTCCATTAGGTGACACGCCTGCTCGTTTGCCTTCTTATCCCATAAAAAAGACGGCATATTTGCCTTGCTTGCCATTGCTCGGTACTGATTGTCTAGTTGGCTGAACGATGGCTAACGCCAACGCGTATAGAGTTAATTAAATGTACCTAGTCACAACTTTCAGTCGCTCGCGATCCCTCGTTTCACTTCGGAGGGGTATCGGTTTTTCTACAAATCAAAGGTGCTCATCTATGCTCAGTCTAGATTTCTCACTAATATCCACTATACGTTATTACCTAGTTGGCCATAAACTTATCGAAAGTCTAAATAGTAAGGTGTGTGTTACTCACATTTTTTTTTCACAGCCCATATAGTATATCCCACTGCTGAGCACGGGCCCCTTCTGGACGAACGGACATTAAACCACCACGCTTATCCAACGCGAATTGACGGGGTTACCAGACTCGTAATAAATATTTGTAAGCCATACATATATTTATTCTGTAGCGGGGATCGAACCCGCGACCATTGACTCTGCGGGCGGAGGACCCCGCCACTGAGCCAATTGGTCGTCAGTAAGTAATACTTGCCTTGTATCAGTTTGGCTACGGCCAAAGCTCGTCCAACATATAGATATTGGCGGATTCACCTACATTTTGGTAACATACTCGTTTGATTTATAAAGCCATTAAAATTATTTAGTTTTATTTTATTTTTTACTTTATATCAAAATACTTAAACATTAATAAACACAAGGTTAGCTAAAAGCTTATCTTTATAAAATATATTTTCCAACTTTTCAGACGTAGGTATAGTTCACGAACATAAAACTCCTTTGAGATACAATTTTTCAAGTTTATCTCAATAAATGTCTTTAAATGAAAGCCGAATAAGTTGCGATGAGACATTTTACAAAAAATATTTATCGACATTTATAAATCCTTCAGGGGACTTTTCCCGCCAACTTACATCAGTGACGTTGTGTTTTTATTTCATTTTCATAATGTTATATTATTATCAGTTATATTGTTTACTTGTGGTGGCGTATTATGCAGTATAGTTCGATTAAGGTGTATAAGTGAAGTGACATGAAATATATGCGTGTATCGTAACTTTTTAAGTTGACTGAAAAAGTCCACAGGTTTTGGTAGAATAGCCACCATTTTATCAAGATGTAACGTGATGAATTGACTTGTTACGTTTCAAGAGATTGGATATTATTGTATATTACTTGACACTGGCATAATAGTTGTAACTAATTGCCATTAAAGAATAGAAAAAAAATCCCATACGAATCTCTTTTTTATGGAAAGTAAAAAAAACGAGCAGTCATTTAATCGTACGAAACCATCACCACAGCTGTAATACGAAAGACACTACATAATAATGAGAAGGAAAGAAGAAAATAAAAGAATTAAACCTCCAGATACCAACACTTACCATGTCAAAAACTACTACATACTATTACACACTAACTGCACCGTATTTAGATCAACCATGCATCCAGATGGTGGGAATAAAAATATATCTACCGATACAAAGATCACTGGAGCGCTGTGATCGCTGACCCGAGCGAGCTTCGGGCAAATGATTGGCGAGGGGCAGCCCAGCATCGCGACCAGTGGCGGGTTCTCGTATCGAATGCCAAGACACGCTTTGAATTTTTGAGCCAACAAAATAATTATGTAAATTATTTGTCTACATGTAATGTAAAATACATACATACATATGATCACGCCTATTTCCCGTATAGGTAGGCAGAGACCATAGATCTCCATCTGCTATGATCTCGGTACACTTACTTTGCTTCATCCACACTCATCACTCTCTTTATAAAAGCTCACCGGTTAAGGGTACTTTTGACCTGACCTTTCTAAAGAACTTCCGCAATTTGATAACGGTAATGTTCTTTTTGGTCTTCCCCTACCGACTCTTCCATCCCCATTCAAAACGTAAATTTCTTTTATAAGTCGTCTTTCATCCATCATCTTTATGTGCACAAACCATGAAAGTTGTAATAGAACAAAGTGCTACCACCACCGATATTCTGTGTGTAAGGGTGTTGGGCCTCCGGAACTCCTCACTCACCGTACGAAGCGCGGTAGCTAAGCAACCACTCAGACGCCGGTTTTCTGCGGGAGTGTGGTACTTCCCCGGGCGAGCCGGCCCATTCATGCTACAGACAAATAATATGCCATTCTTGACAAAGTATTCGTCTGCAGCGTGGCTCTACCGCTAGCAAAAAGTCCGACACCAGAATCAAAACTGTGACCATTGACTCCGAAGGCAGCAGCTCCCACTCTGAGTTAATTAGATCGTTGAAAGTAATAAAATGATAATGTTATGATCAAAATAAAAATATCACTTTTCACTGTTTAACCAATTTTCATGTTGTCATGAATCGTCATGCTCTCATTCCGTAAGCTTTATAAATTTCACATTGTTACGTACGTGAACTTTCGGAACAAACAGCACTCTATTGTTCGCTAATTCAGTCGCCTGTGGTATCGGTTATAAGCGGACGTCAGAAATACAAATATCGACGATAAAAAGCGAAAACGCTGTTAACGACACAAATGTCAAAAAATTACAGCATATATTCGAACGTCGAATGGTCTGAGTCTCACAGCTCTACGACCAATAGAAAACTTTATACAGTGTTAAAACTGACTGTTTTTTTGTAAAAACTGTAGCTTATTAATGGAGTCAGGCGTTACTTTGCGGAAATCCATCACTATGTGGACAGTCAAAAGTTTTACTTAGCTAAGATCCGCGACAAGCAAAACAATAACAGAAAATTAATAATGTGTGTTTTTTGTGCTGGATGAAGTGGATTTATTTGGAACTTAAACCAAAAACTTACCGAAAATCGGCCATCAATTCTCCACCCACCAACCATTATACACAACACCAAACACACATTACTACTTTTCCATCTTGTAAACGACACGTGTTTCGCCCCAACACGAGGCATCTTCAGATATAGTAGACTCTACGGAAGACAACCGAAAAGTGACTTTTCAGTCGTGTGATTGAGTGAGTCAAATTAATAATGTAACAAGTGACAGTTAAATTATTAATTTTCTGTTATTGTTTTGCCTGTCGCGGATCTTAGCTAAATAAAACTTTTGACTGTCCACATAAAACAGTAGCTGTTTTCTTTCAGAAATCTTAAAAGATTTTTTGTTTTTATTTGGTTTGTTTTAATCAATTTAATATAGTGTTCTGGAGATAGTGTTCTGAGTTTTACTATCTACATCATTGTACTCGTTAATCTGTATGCCATTTTGACAGCAACGCAACCTTATTACAATATAATGCTTAAAATTTATTATAAATAACATTTCCTCCATTTTATAAAAGTTGTTCCGTGTTATTTTACGTGTTTGTTCCACGTTGTTAAAATTGTGTCATATTTGTTCCGTGTTGTTAATTTCTTTCTTCGCAACCCATATTTGTATGTCCCACTGAGCACCGAACACGGGCCTCTTCATTTTTCTTTCTCCACCAAACGAAGGGGCCTCTTCGTTTGGTGGAACGAACGTTAACTCACCACATTCGTTCAATGCGGATTTGGCAGGATTACCAGACTCGGAATAAATATCTGTGGACCATACACATATTTGTTACGATACCAGAATTGAAGCCGCGACCACTGACTCCGTGGATGGGCCAATCCTCGCATCGGTCCGCTTTTATGACTCATCTGCCAAACCTAACTATCACTACCGTCGTATATAACAGTTTTAAGTAACCTTTAAAATTGATATTATATCATTTTTAAAATTCTCTTTCGATCTCTCTGCTCTTCACTTGTGCCAACACATCCATATTGCCTAGTCAGCGAACAGCACAAGTTACCATCCCGGCGGCAGGAACTCGCGGGGAATTTCCGGCAAATCCCCGGAATATTTGCAGCAAATCGCTACGTCAACTAATAGTCTATTTCATGCTGGTGCATTGAAAGCATTTTGTAATATCTCTATTAAAAATCGTTATAGTGTATGGTACTTTCTTGTTCGAGATATTTCTAAATCATAATTAATGGAGTCAGGCGTTACTTTGCGGAAATCCATCACTATGTGGGCAGTCAAAAGTTTTTTACTTGGCTAAGATCCGCGACAAGCAAACAATAACAGAAAATTAATAATGTATGTTTTTTGTGCTGGATGAAGTGTATTTATTTGGAACTTAAACCAAAAACTTACCGAAAAACTGCCAGCAACTCTCCACGCACCTAGTGTGGTAGAACCACGTTCTTAATCAACTTGGTTCTACCACAATTTCTTATTATAATAATCATTGTATGATTTTATCCATTTAAATCATTAGTTTTTTATTGTTTTTTTTTTTAAATAAAACCAAAAAAGGCGCAAACGCCATAAATGACACAGCCATACCGCGTTGAATGGTCTGCCACTGCATAGATTAAATTAACGCTGGCTGTATAGGAATCAAGCAACTGGATAATGCTGAAAACAAGTGAAGATAATTCAGTTCAAAATCTCTGGCGAAAAAAAAGCGCATGTCGATGCAACAATTAGCAACGTACACTGCTGACAATGTTAATGGATGCAGTCTAGACGGGGTTCTCAATAGCTCAGCTCATTTAGCTTTACTTATCGTTCCGGTAACATTTTACACTTCAAGAATTAGCGTGCTGGTGCAGACGAAAGTATTATTCGCGTTGCGGTAGACAAAAATGTATTATTAGAGAGAGAGACTGAGATAAGATTAATATTGAGTAACTAACTCATTAGTTTATTTAATGAATTATTTTACAGTAAAATATTTAACATTTAATTAATTCACCGTACAATCAATCAAAATTTAATATTATATAAAAATTAATATTTATTATATAATGCTATAACTTAAAAATTAAAAAAACCTAAAGTTCAAAGGCCCGTAATACACTTCCTGGACTTTTTCCGCCAACTTACATCAGTGACGTTGTGTTTTTATTTCATTTTGATAATCTTATATTATTATCAGTTATATTGTTTAATTTTGGTGGCGTATTATGCAATATAGTTCGATTAAGGTGTTTAAGTGAAGTGATATGAAATAAATGCGTGTATCGTAACTTTTTAAGTTGACTGAAAAAGTCCATAGAAGGTTTTTGGTAAAATTGCCACCATTTTATCAAGACGTATCGTGATGAACTGACTTGTTACATTTCAAGAGATTGGATATTATTGTATATTACTTGACACTGGCATAATAGTTGTAACTAATTGCCATCAAAAAAAAATACACTTCCTGTATTGCCACGTTGGTGAGGATGGTGATGTATACATTACTTAGTAAAAAGTACTGTGTGTCCAAGTCGAAGCCTCAACTTCATCAATCACCAAGTTACCGCTGTGGCAGTTAATGGTAATGGCAGGTTTTTTTGCCAGTATCAACTGGCGGTCGTCCGCGTGTAATATTATCTCAGACATTTATAACACTATAGAAATTGCAAAAGCGGTGCAGATCTATGAAAAATGTGAAGGTTTATTTTTTTGAAGTTTTCAATATTATATCAGTTCGAAATACTTCTTAAGTTTTCTAGTACCACAGAATTGTGGTACAGGAAAGATTTTTTGGGAGAAACACACCGTGCATGACCGTCACTCATTCAGAGGATAAGGATAAAAAAATTCTTTATGCAGAATTGTACAGTTGTTGAAATCAGTTTTTCAGAATTATTTCCTAATAAGTCCTAGGAACACTCCCCGCGGTAGAAACAATTAAAGATAATCAATTTATATTTTCTTATCTTTAATCAAGATCTTCAAATGTATCTATTTCTATTCGAAGAATAACTTAGACGTTAACTACAACAGTTAAATTCCCAACTTAAGTTTAGATCGATGGCCTCGTCCATCGAACCGTTAACTTTACAGTTAGTGGTATCTATTGTTTCCACTTCAAGATATTGATGAGAAGCTATCAAGTTCAATTTAATTGTTTGCGAAGAACTATTCAGAATAACTCTCGCGTAAGTTTCAATACAATAGTTTGTACGAGGAATACCAACAAGTAATATTGTATCCATAAATAATACAAATTCTGTTCGTAATTTACAAATTATTACATTAAGCCTATATGACGACTTTTCCCGCCAACTTACATCAGTGATGTTGTGTTTTATTTAGAAATATAAAATAGAAATAGAAAAAACTTTATTTATGACACCTTTTTTTTACAATAACTAAAATTAAAACCTTAATAATATTACAATATACAAATAAATAAAATAAAAAGAAAATAATTATTTAAAGTTGGAGATTCAAATAAAAAAACAGTTTTTCAACCGTTATGAATCGCATAAAATATAAGTTTTGTGTTCAGATATGTATCACTTTAAAATATTATATCGTACGGTTAAAATAACCTTTCTGTTATTTTACTACTTTTCTTTTATGTGCCCGCTTCCTCAAATTGGACGCCATCTTGAAATTTTGTATGAACAGGAGTGCGCTGTAAATTTTTAATGTTCCACGCGTTATCAGACGTATTACGTGCAAGCTAAAATTTTCACACCGTGATATTTAGTACCTTTGTTCTATTATTGAAACCGTACTTAATCAAATCTATGATGTTATTTTACCCGATTCGCTACCAAATTTATTTCTAATTTTCATAATAAAACAATATAGGCGTAGTTATGTAAGTGATTCGCATATAATAATCTGTAATAGCCATTGTTATTTGCTATGTAATTTATAATAATATAGTGAATAATACAAAATGTGTAGTACGTGAATTGTATTGATCCTAAAACGGGAAAAGTAGTGGGAAAAAGACAAGTTGGTTGGAGAAGGTAGTTTTGGCTACGTAATATCCGGGAATGGACCGGGATAGCGAGTGCTCCAGAACTGCTGCACCTCGCGAAGGAAGAGGCGAGTTGTGCTGAATTGGCTGCCAACCTTCGCGAGTCGGAGTGGCACTCTGAGAAGAAGATAATCGTAGAGACACTAAAAGAAGAACTAGTATGACCACTAACTGGTAAATACGGAACTACATTTATCATAAGTTGAATGCAATATTGCTTAAACATTTCGCATTTAGCTTCAGTTATTTATCGCTCAATTACGGCAGTGCATACCCAACAAGTTCCACATAATGTATTTCACCCGCGGGAGTTACTAGAGCGTAGTTTGTAACTTCTTCATTACTGTAACCGTGACTGCCGCTTGACTCAGTAGATCCGAAGTCTAGACAAAGGGCACTAGTTTCATTTCCGATCTAAATTTAATTAATTTTTATAAGCAAGGGGCACTAGTTTCATTTCCGATCGAAATTTAATTAACTTTTATAAGCAAGGGGCACTAGTTTCATTTCCGATCGAAATTTAATTAATTTTTATAAGCAAGGGGCACTAGTTTCATTTCCGATCGAAATTTAATTAATTTTTATAAAAAAGGGGCACTAGTTTCATTTCCGATCGAAATTTAATTAATTTTTATAAAAAAGGGGCACTAGTTTCATTTCCGATCGAAATTTAATTAATTTTTATAAGCAAGGGGCACTAGTTTCATTTCCGATCGAAATTTAATTATTTTTTATAAAAAAGGGGCACTAGTTTCATTTCCGATCGAAATTTAATTAATTTTTATAAGCAAGGGGCACTAGTTTCGTTTCCAATCGCAATTTAACTTAATTTTAGAAGCAAGGATAAAGGAAATGAAAAATATCGATTTACAAATGACTTTATATTAAATTTAACATTAAAAAAAAAACAGGATTTCATACGTTATGAATCGCATAAAATAAAACTTTTGTGTTCAGATATGTATCACTTTAAAATGTTATATCGTACGAAACGGATAAAATAACCGTTCTATTCTTTTATTGTACTATTATATAATACTTTTCTTCGTCGTTAGCTTCAATTCCTATCAAAGTGCCACAGGTCGTGCGGAAGGCATATCCCCATAATGACGCCTTCAACAACAACACATTCTTGACAAAGTATTCGTCTGCAGCGTGGCTCTACCACTAGTAAAATCTGGCGTGGTGCTACCGAATCAATAATATTACCTGATCATCAGGTTGGTTTCATAGACTTCACTTTTGAGGTACCTTGACAGAAATTAATAAGTCCTTTCGACCTGGATGGCTTATTAATTTGTTAAAGAAGAAGAACGAAGAAGCTCCATGGGCTCTCTAGCTGTGTGAGGCGTGACTTGTTGAAACCATTTGCGTGAAGTGAAGGTAGTGAAGACGTTCAAAATTGGCAGAAAATAATCAGTAAGCATGCGTTTACTGGTTAGTCGACCTATAACCTAATTCTGCCAACGGGCACCCTATACAACACAATATGGCGTTCACAATATTTATGTGTCAATAATTTGAGAGCTCAAAACGTTTAAGTCCAAAATCGATTTTCCATTCGCCAGACCAAATAACAAATTGCTGAATATTCAATTTGTATTACTGAATAGCGGAAGCATCGGAGATTGCTTCCTGTTACACCGATCACAATAGCACCACCGTCACCCGGCGCGACGCTACTGAATCGGTCAGAAATGTCAGACTATATCTCTTAGATTAAGCTTGGCACTTATTCGCAAATCGAAATCTCTTGTAAACTCAAAGAATATCACCGAAGCAATAACATATATTTTATTGATTGTCAATATTAAAAGCCTTTTAAAGACTGGACCAACAAAAAGTTCTCCCTACTTTTCATGCAACTACTTCGTAGTTTCATTGTGGTGATAAAACCATGACTAACCTTAGTCTGGTTCTCTTTTTTTATTTATTTATTTCTTAAATATTATTTATCTTATTTTTTGTGGCACCATATTGAAAATATGCCCATATTCTTTTATTACTAGGACCTTTACTCGACTAATAAAGAAATGACGTAATTTCTTTAGAAATACCAAGATATATTTTTTACTTTTTGTGTAATGCATACTCTGACGGGTGATGGCGGAATGACCAGCGCTTTAATTAATCAATTACAGCATTAAAATTGAGCCAAGGCCTATTTTTTGGCACATTAATTTTGATTTTAAGTTATTCCGAAAATGTGTATCTATATTTTAATTATTATTTTAAGTTATCCTACTATTAGTTCACACTCTCCTATATATACATATATATTTATATATATATATATATATATATATATATATATATATATATATATATATATATATATATATATATATATATATATATATATATATATATATATATATATATATTTATTACACATATGTACATATCCTGTTCAAATTTTCATTAATTAATAAAATATTTTTTATTCATCCACTCAAGTCCAAATACAAATTTTTACACTTGTAGTAGACGAAAACTCAGTTAAAAAAACTCAGTCATTGATTCGTTTTCTAAATATCTCTAAATTTTGTATATAAGTGTATGTGTCCTTAATAACAGTATCATTCATTCAATTCTAGTAATATTAAAAACATCGCTTATGTTCGTTATAAAAATATATTATTAAACTAATTATAAGAATTCGTATCTCTAAAAAAGCATTTTTTCTCATTATTGATATGATTATGACATCTAACGAATAACCTTAAAACGTATCTCATGGACTTTAAAGAATATGTATATATAGTAAATTAAGTTTAGTAAGTAAATTTAAAAAAATACCCCTTTTTCAATACCTACTAGTAGTTCACACTCTCCCTATAGAGTATATAATAAATAGTATATGCTATATGTATATACATATATGTATATACTATATGTATATACATATATCTTGTTCAAATTTTAATTCATTAATAAAATACTTTTTATTCATCCATACACTTGATGTTAATATTTTTTTTTAAAAATTAATTACTTAATTAACTTTAATTAATAGTAGGAATTGACTTACGTAATATTTGAAGATGTATTATAATATTTTACTTGTTTTAACTAAAGTAAGAAAGTTTTATAAAACTTTCTCAAACTATGAAAGAAAATCATAATTTTTTTCTTGTTCTTGTAAACTTTATTCATATGAACTTAGTAATTTCGATAATTAGATCAACGCTATAATGGTACTAAAAACAAACATATTTAATGTGATATCAATACAAATATTAATTAAGTTACGTTGTCATGTATGGCGTCTCTTGGGAAATGTTCGTGAATGCCACCTCGTACTGGAGACTGGAATATCCCTACGTCGAGTAACTCATTACGGGGCTCAATGAAACTTATTACGGATACAGTATCAAGATGGAGGCGCTGATCACATAACTTTTCTCATTACTCCAACGTCTCATTTGTCATAACGAAGCTTTTCCAGTCTTTTATGCGAAATAAAAGACGTAGAAGAAAAAGCGATCAACCTAAATAAACGCTGCGTATATAATTTTTTTATGGGATAGGTAGGCAAATAATCCATCCTGTCGCTTAACGGCGAGACGCATAACAGCGGCTTCAGGTCTTCGTTAACCTATGTTTTCGACAAATTCTCGGAATCTTCTGGCCCGAGGAAATATCCAACGAATGTCTACTGGATCTTTATCACGAACCGCCGATTGGACTTCAAATCTTGCGCCGCAAGTGAACTTGAATAGGCCATACTCTCCGAAGGAACCCCGATCAGATTCTCAGACACGCACTGGATTAGACTCCTCAGGGTAAAAGGAAGCGAGGCCGACTCAAACACACCTGGAAGCACTCCGTAGCAGCCGAGATGAATTCCATCGGGTTGACGTGCCTTGAAGTGAAGCGCGTCGCTCAAGACCGATCTCAATGGAGAAGCACTGTGGACGCCCTCTGCCCCACCTCGGGTATATAGGACCATAAGAAGAAAGTCGCTTAACGGAAATCAATTAACACTACCCATAGACATTGGAGATGCGTTCCCGACCTTTAAGAAAAGTGTCATTATGGGAGAGGGGGGGAGAGGAGGGGGAGGGTAGTTAGGCCTCCGTAACTCAACTGCTCACCGGACGAAGCGCGGTAGTTAACTACTACTCACACGCCGGTTTTCTTTGGGAGTGTGGTACTTTCCCGTGCGAGCCGGCTCATTCATGCTACAGACAAATAATATACGATTTTTGACAAAGTATTCGTCTGTAGCGTGGCGCTACCAATTCAAGAAATACTTGCCTTCCTATTCCATAAAAATGTAAATCCGATGTCAGTGCCTTGTTATACGTTTCAAAGTTTTGACAGTAAAAACATGGCCCGTAAAAATATTGCAAATAATATGCATATATTCTTGACTTAAATTAAATATTTTTAACACGGAAGGGGCACAAATACTAAATAAATGAATAAAGCCCAATTCTCGCTGTGTAACGACACAGAGCGTCAGTTTGACTCTATCAACAACTTTGAATAGAATTCAAAGCGACTTCACAGACAAAACCAACTAGTTATCTTCGAAGTTCAAATTGTAAGCCGAATTGCGGGTGACGGATGTATCGCAACGCTGGCCTTGCTTGCTTGAGCTGCGATTGACAATCGTTCGCAGTTAAACTTCGGTCTATAACTGTTCTTTAGCATATAACCTATCTATATACAGGGTGTCCCAGAACTCAACGTCTTATGATGGTTACAATCAATCCTGTCACCCCGTTTCGGCTAAACGTAAAAATCAATTGCTGCTCGTTAGTCTCGCTTAAACTCGAGAACGGCTAGACCAATTTGGCTAATTTTGGTTTTGAATTATTTTTGCAAGTCCAGGGAAGGTTTAAAAGGTGAGTAAATATGATAAAAATATTAGGAATAGAGTAAAAGCAACAATTTTGTTTTTCCTTAGAAACTATTCCTACCTGTCAAATATTTGACGTTCGTCCCGACATTCAGAAATCAATTAAATTTAAAAGTCATTCAGAAATCAAATTAAATTCAAAAGTAATTTTTTTTTATTTTTGTATTGATTACAATATCTTTTTGTTCCTGTTATGTCGTTTTGTTATATTTGACCACATTTTTTACTAATGTTGAAACATTCTGCAACTATCGTTCAGCTTTTTATTTATTGATTCTGAGGCGGTACGAAGTTTGCCGGGACAGCTAGTATACAATAAAATAGTATTCATGTAAAGGATTTCCTATGTTAAAATTTGTTTTTTTTAGAGCCCATATATGTCTTAACTGCTGAGCACGGGCCTTCCCTTTTTCTAGAAGAATTACCCGTGAACCCACCACGCTTCTCCAATGCGGATTCGTGGGGTTACCAAAACTGGAATAAATATCTGGAAGCCACACATATATTTATTCCGATGCGGGCATCGAACCCGCGACCATTGACTTCGTGGGCGGAGCGTCAAGCCACTGAGGTTAACGGCATCCCGACATCACTACTTCAGTAAGTGGGCCCGACATGCCGGTCAGGTTTGAGACGAAAAAATTATTGAAAAATAAAACCCACATCTCTTCCTCGTAGAATGTATTGAATTATATGTGTATCCTTTGTAGATTATTTATTATTTATGATTGAAAACCTATCTCTGCGTCTGAACACCCTATATATATATATATATATATATATATATATATATATATATATATATATATATATATATATATATATATATATA
Source organism: Baronia brevicornis (assembly GCA_031353405.1). Lineage (NCBI taxonomy): Eukaryota > Metazoa > Arthropoda > Insecta > Lepidoptera > Papilionidae > Baronia > Baronia brevicornis. The sequence continues at coordinate 726,842 of JASFAT010002348.1, forward strand.
TATATATATATATATATATATATATATATATATATATATATATATATATATATATATATATATATATATATATGTATATATATATATGTAATAATGTAATAATTTCCATTTTCTTCAAAACAAGACTAGCTTCTCTAATTTTCTATACGTTTATACTTTTATTCTTTCTTTTTAATTATGTAAAAAAAATTGATATCTCTTCTCCTTCTTACTTCAATTTCTCTCTATGATATTAAGAATACAATTTTCATTACATGAATAATTAATAATATTTTCTCTTCTATTCTCAATGTGCTATACCGAATATGGTGAAGAAAATTAACTGGGCGGTAACACGATACATGAATGTGCTAGCTATACAGCAGAAGTACCACACCCTCACACTATATTGGCGTCAAGTCGGAGTCGTACGGAGAGAGCAGGGATCCGGGACACCAACTCCTTCCACTACTTTCTTCTTCTTCATTAATTATTCCTTTCTCTCCCATTAAATCCTCCTCATCCCATTAAATCCTTCTTCTCCTCCCATTAAATCCTTCTTCTCCTTCCAATAAATCCTTCTTCTCCTTCCAATAAAGCCTTCCTTTCCTTACCCATTATTTACATCCTTACTATTTAGATTCAATCCTAGGGTAAGCAAATTCTTACCCTAAGGTGCCTTTATTGTTACAGATGTACATTACCGATATGATTATTATATTTACCATTAAGTGACCCGATTACCACTATTAAGTGACACTTTTGCCGTCCTTAAAGTTAAATAAATATTTTGTAATTTTCACATCATGAAAAGCATTTTTGTATTTTCGTTAATTGTTTTTGTTTATTTTTTTTCACAGTCCATATATGTCTGACAGGTGAGCCAGGGCCTCCCTATTTCTGGCGGATATTACCCCACCACAATCGTCCAATGCGGATTGGAGGTGTAACGAAATCCTAAAAGAATATCCCTAAGTCATACATATCATTATGTCGATGCGGGGATCAAACCCGCGAATATTAACTCCGTAAGCTATAGCCCAACCACTGAGACAATTAGTAGTCTAAGTCTATCACTTGTAATACGATAACTTATCATATACTCGTCTGTAAGTGTTATTTCATTACAGGTAACGTCGAAGATTTATTTTTGGCACAAACTTAATTATACTCCAGACCTGTACACGACGTGTGATTGACGTCAAGCCGATGAAAATTTCGGTAAAACTATACATTCATTTTGTGAAATTTCGACAATGCACTGCAACTTTGTTTAATAGTTTCCGGAGTCCCAATTCACTGAAAAAGTAAAAGGTGTTTTCTTTTATTTCCTTTAATGGCAATTAGTTATATCTGTTATGCCAGTATCAAATAAAATATAATAACATCAAATCTTTTTTATTACATATAACTATTGTATTATGCTAGTGTCAAGTAAAATGCAATAATATCAAATATCTTGAAATATAACTAGTCAACTTATCGGGTTACGTCTTAATAAAATGGTGGCTATTCTACCAAAACCATCTATGGACGTTTTCAGTCAAATTTAAAAAGTTACGATACACGCATTTATTTCATATCACTTCACTTATATGCCTAAATCTAAAGTGATTGATCTGCTAAAATATAATATATAATATATACCTATAGAATTCATAAAAAAAAATACACAAATGTAACTCATATATACGAGTGTGATCGATAGTAAAAAAAATAACATATTAATAAAATATGTCGTTACAATATATAAAATAAAATAAAATAAAATAATAAAATAAAATAAAATAATAAAATAAAATAAAATAAAATTACATTAAATTGTATCTGTTCAATAAAGGTCACAAATCGTTATTTGTGACCTTTATTGAACAGATACAATTTAATGTAATTTTATTTTATTTTATTTTATTTTATTTTTACAATTTTAAGAAAGTTAATAGCTAGGTATATAAAAATATGTAAATATTTAGAATCAATCTAAATATTTACATATTTTTATATAAGGCCAATTAATAACTTCCACAGATATTTATAAATGAACATAATATGCGTATCAATAAACCAAACAGTACAGCAAACAGGTTAATAAACAAAAGCATCAGTGAACACTACACAGAATAAAAAATGATAGATAAGATACAATACATATACAAACACATAAGTTTTTAACACATAAGTTAACTTCTAGTGCCTAAACCGCTACTTTCTATAAAATAACTGTTACTTAGCAATCGCTTCAGCTTACTAGTGCTAGTAGTAAATAGATCTATTTCACAGTTCATTCTTATCACCTCGTTAAAGGAGCAGGATGCTCTGATTAAGAAAGAGTTTTGCCTGTAATTTGTTTTAACAGTTGGTACAAAGAGGATGTTTGGCTTTCTTAGTGCAACTTATCTTTATACATATATAATAAAATTCGATAAGGTATCTTATATAATATAAGATACCTTATCGAATTTTATTATATATGTATAAAGTAATGGTACAATCGATAATATCCTATGGAACCGAACGTTCAAAACATCTGTAGATCGCCATTTATTTCATAACATTTAAATCAGATAATATTATATAGTTTTTATAGATTAATAAATTATATAATTAAATTGCGAGGGGTCTGGGCCCAGGAAAAACTAGTAAGGTTTATTGGGCTCATATGTATTATAATATAATATTATACTTTCTATCAATTAAATAAATAAATAAAAAAAAAACGAACAATATTCCTACCAGAGTGTTTGTGTCTTAATCTGTGAAGGCTAACATTCATTTTGGTTCATTGCGCCCGCCAAAGTAAGTATTCTAGATTTGTATTATGTATAAGTTATACGACTCTTATAATTTTACGTGTATAATAAGCGAGAAATAAATTTTCCTTGCTTTCCCAAATATCGCAAAATATATTTCTTACATATGACTGGCATAACTTCGAAGAAAAAGGACACGAGAAATATTTACGACACACAAAACCCAACAAACTCGATTATAGACGACCGCCGTCCCATAAACTCGCCTGGAGGGACAGGGTTGGTGCTGAGCGTTGTCTGCTCATACAAATTTAATTAGGATCGGGACCAAAAATTTGCCGGTACGCTACAATAAAATATGTCCTGTGTATAATCCGAAACTCCTTGGAATTTTATAACTCTAACATTTATGTTTCTAGATTTTATCATAGAAAATATATTCACATAAATAAAAATTACATCATAAAAATACATTTCAAAAACTTCAGACATAATATTCCCAGGCCTAAATTATTCAATAATTATTTTAAGTTTTTACACGCATCACCAGTTAGTGGAACCAAAAACAAGCCTACACATACCTAAAAGGCCGGCAACGCTTCCGCGACTCCTGCGGTGTCGCGGTTGTCTATATGCGGCGTTGATTGCTTTCCATCAGGCGACACGCTTTCTCGTTTGTCCTCTCATCCCTTAAAAAAAAATAATTAAATATATATATACTCTTTGAAGGAAATCAGCGTTCAGGAAATTCCGTCAAGTCTTCTCGTCGCCCATACCACAAAGTCTGAAGACAAAAGTCTTCAACCAGTGCGTCCTGCCCGTACTCTCTTATGGTGCCGAGACATGGACACTGACAGTCCGTCTCCTCGCCAAGCACAAAGTCGCTCAGAGAACTATGGAGAGGTATGCTCGGGGTTTCTCTGGTGGACAGAATTCGAAATGAAGAAATTCGCCGGAGAACCAGAGTCACCGACATTGCTCTTCAAGTTAGCAGACTGAAGTGGCAATGGGCTGGACACGTTTGTCGGAGAACCGACAATCGTTGGAGTAGACGAGTGCTGGAGTGAAGACCGCGACTCGGCAAACGTAGTGTGGGACGCCCTCCTGCTAGATGGAGCGACGATCTGCGCAAGGCGGCTGGCAGAGACTGGATGCGTGTAGCCGAAAATCGGGCTAGGTGGCGCGCCTTGGGTGAGGCCTATGTCCAGCAGTGGACTGCCGCGGGCTGATATTGATATTGATACTCTTTGAAATTAACAAAGTCGAAGAGGAGTTTAAAAGTTTAACGCGAAAGAAAATAGAAGAAGTGGAAGTAAAATGAAACTAATGGCCAATTTTATTTTTCCGATCATCGAAATACTTTTTACTAATACTCTTTTATTGAGCACTTCTCTAATTTTTTTTTATGGGACCGGAAGGTGTGTCACCTAACGAAAAGCGATCAACGCCACCCATAGACATCCGCAGCGCCATAGGCATTGCAAAAACGTTTTTGGCCTTCAAACATTGGTTTTTATTTATCCAATTAAACTCCTAAACAGCTAGTTATACGAAGGTTCTATTGTCAATGTGTAACATGAATGCCTTATCTCTACCCTTTTATTGTCACTCATAACGACGGTCTCGCTGTTTTTACATACAAATGATACAAATAAGTTTCTTCAGGGAAACCCTTATCATATATTTTCTTTATTACGACATGATTACTTATGAACACTAAAAAAACGGTTTCATCTGCTGTTCTTGTAGGATCCTGTTATCTCACAACACATTATTGTACACAAAACACGACATACAAGAATTAAAAGGAAAGAAGCTGTACAAGGGCGAGATTAAGTCAAGAGTTTTCTTCCAGCAAACCCAAGAGTGAAAGTGAGATAAGATAAGCTGTAAGGATAGAAATAAATGTACAACAAAATATAATAATAATATACATAACAATACATACTATATAAATCCAGTGAGAGGCTATCACGTTTTACTACTATACGTGATAGCCTCTCACTGGATGTATTTAAGAGAAGAATTTCCTTTCAGTATAAAATACTATATATATATATATATATATATATATATATATATATATATGTATATAGGTATATATACGTATATATACATATATATACGTATATATATCTATACATATATATATATATATATATATATATATTATATATATAGTATTATATTATATATTATTAGTATTTATATGTTTATATATGTATGGTTTTACATAGTATGTATTGTTATGTATATAGAGGGGAACTCTCATACAGTAGTATGTGGGAGAGAAGAAGTTTTTAATATTATTAGAACTCTTGTTAACCATTCAAACTAAACTAATAATGTTTTATTTTTTATATCCCTTTACGCCCATAGACATCCGCAACACCATAGGCATCACAGATGCGTTGGAGGCCTTTAAGATATGCGTAGGCTTGCTTTTCGAAGGTTCCAATGTCATATCGGTTCGAAAATACCGCTGAAGGTAGCTCTTTCCTTTTTAGAGAGATGGTGCGTGGAATGAAGTGTCGGGAAAAACGCACCGTACTGGATCGCCATTCATCCAGGTGGTGGGAATAAAACTTTTTTTTCGTTCACTACTGCGGCAATGAAATCCAGCGGTAGGAATTCCGAACAATTCCTCGGAGCACTATGCATGATTAAAACGATAAAAGATGCTGATAGATGAGGAATCAAGCCTTTGGGTGAGATTCTAGAAATGGAAATGGTTGACATCAATAGTCCAAAGAAAGATAAAACGACATCACATCGTAAGCCAGATCCTTACCCCGTGCTAGCCCAGTGTGGGGCCATAAATCCAATATATCTTAATTTTTATTTAGTCCAATAACTAGAAGTGTGGATTTATGTGGTGATTGATTAAATTATCATTTAATATACAATCAAATAACTCGCATTATCGTTTCCCTGCTCGGCTATTTAAAAAAAATATTGTTATCACTATTTAGTTCCTGTGGGGCGCCCCAGGTAGCGTTGGAAAGACATGGTGGAGGATGACTTGCGCAACCTTCAAATCTGTAACTGGCAGAAGGTGGCGCAGAACAACAGCACGGTCGCGTAAGATCTGTTCGGAGGCCAAGATCCATTTTGGGTCGCTGTGCCAACAAAGTTAGTTAGTTTTTATTTAAAAAAAAAATTAAAAAGGATTTGACCTTTTCAACTTATTACTACTTTTAAACTACATTTCACTCTAAAATTTATTGAAATTTAGTTTGGGCTGCTTTAATTCAAACAGCTTTAGAAACAAACTTTCAAAGCACCGCCGTGAAATTGCCTCCCGGAAAACGCTGCGATATCCCGGCGCAAATTCCGGGGATTTGCCGGGAATACTCCGGAAGTTCCCGGGTCGCGACTTTTGCTCTTGGCTGACTAGGCGATGTGTATGTTGGCTTAAGCAACAAACTTTTATAGCTAAGCGAATTTAAAGTTGGACAGGAACTCAATACTGTTGTACTGTACAGTTTATTCACATACACCTCAGACGATACTTCCGATGCTACTAGGACTAGATATTCCTAGATGATTCTACTGATTCCAAGTGGTAATACAAATTATCGAACGTCCGAACGTAGAGGTAGAAATTATTTTGCTAAGATCCGCCAAAATTAATTAGAGAAATAATAATATCTTTACGAACCAGAATATAAATATTACAACTGTTTTGCTTTAAAAGTCTTTGAGAGAGTTTTTCCACCAACTTACATTACTAATGTGTGTTTATTTCGTTTTTATAATCTTTTTATCAGTTATATTGTTTAATTATGGTGGAGTATTATACTATATAGTTGAATTAAGGTGTATAAGTGGAGTGATATGAAATCAATGCGTATATCCGTGACTTTTAAGTTGACTGAAAAAATCCATTGAAGCTTTTGGTAAAATAGCCACTATTTTATCATGACATAACCTGACAAGCTGACTAGTTACATTTCAAAAGATTTGATATTATTGTATTTTACTTGACACTGGCATAATAGTTATAACTAATTGCCATAAAAGAAAAGAAAAAGTCTATGAGCGTCAGTGATCACTTACTTCATTAAAACATAGATTCTTTGGCGCTGGCAGGCAAACGAGCAAGCGTGTCGCCTGATGGAAAACAATCAACGCCACTTATAAACATCTGCAACACCATAGCATTGCAAATGCGTTGACGGCCTTTGAAATAAGAGACAACCCTTTTTTAAAGGTTCGTAAGTACCGCTAAAGGAAGCTGGTCCCATAGAACGGTGGTGTGTGGAACGAAGTTTCGAGAAAATAGCACAGTACCATCGATCACCATTTATCCAGGGATAAAGGACAGGAAGGGATGGTTGGAAGGGATAAAATTATTCTATGTAGTGAGTTTTGCGGTAGTGGACTTCAGCGGCGGGTATTATTCCATCATCATTATGCAGATTATCATCTCTTAGCACATTTAATAGCTTTGAATTCTACTTATTCACAACTGCAAAAAAGTTTTATCACCACATCAACATAAAAAATAACCTAGTATGATTCCTTCTTCCCAGATGGGAAGGAATTCACACACCATTACACCATGCAACAGGCTTACTTAGGCGATATATCAGAACCAAAACGGCACTGGAATGTTCAAAAAACAAACCTATACATTTCTCAAAGATCGGCAACGCTTCTTAAAAATATGGTGTAACGGATGTTTTTGGCATTGATTGCTTTTCATCGAGCAACACGCTCGTTTATCTTCCTATAAAACAAAATATAAATATAATATATAAAATATAAATAATCAACGCTTGTAACTTGTACCACAAACGAGTGTATTAGCGAACAATAGAGTGCTGTTTGCTTCGAAAGTTCGCGAAAATCTAATAATGCGAATTTTATAACCTTCGTTGCTTATGGTATTACGTTCCAACCAATTTAAAATCACTAGTCGACTTCTACTACTCCACCCGACGACTATCCACTACAACGCCACATACATACATATCGTTACGCCTGTCTCCCTGAAGGCAGAGACCACAGATCTCCATCCGCTACGATCCCGGCATAACTTCCTTGCCTCCTCCACACTCATCCATCTTTCCTCTCACATTCACCGTGGCGAAACGGCTCTCCGTTAGTCGCTTCAAGTCCCGTGGGAATAAGGACGTGACGGATGGCGAACCACGTCGCCGTCATTTTTTAACAAATTAGGTTTATAATTCGTCATATTGGATCCCACGAGCCGCAAGGAAGGATGGAGGTCAGCCCCAGCAGAGCCCTGCATGCTGAGATAAGGCACTTAGTACCCGGGGGAGTCCGGTTTCGGGTCGGTCGGCACACTTACGACTAAGTTCGACCCTAGCCACGCATTAATTGGCGGAGAAGAAGGGAAAAGATAGAGAAAAAAGTATAGGGCAGGAAAGGAAATGGGATTGGGGGGATAATCAGACTTAGAATATTTATAAATCTATACATATATTTATTCCGATGCGGGGATTGAACCCGCGACCATTAGCTCCGCGGGCGGACGGCCCCGCCACTGAGTCGACTGCCACCAATTGAATTTTATGATTTCCTCTAACATTAAAAAAAGTCTTTTTTATTATATTTTTATTGTTGGTCTTATTTACAATCTCACCACGATTAATCTTGGTGTTAGGAGCGTGACGAGGGTAGATTGTAGTTAACAATTCGATAAGTCACGAACTCTATTAGCGCCTTATTTGTTCGTCACTGTCAAAATACTCCGCAGTATTTACGCAACTAAATGAACCTTACGATTTCATGGCGAAATACATCTAATACTTATGGAAGGTAATGTATTTTAAGAGAGCTATGTTTGGAGGTTTTCTGTAAGACAAAAGTCACCTATTAAGATTATTAATGGAGTCAGGCGTTACTTTGCGGAAATCCATCACTATGTGAACAGTCAAAAGTTTTACCAAGCTAAGATCCGCGACAAGCAAAACAATAACAGAAAATCAATAATGTGTGTAAAAGTCAAACTTTTCGGTTGTCTTCCGTAGAGTCTACTATACCTGAAGATGTCTCGTATTAGGGCGAAACACGTGTCGTTTACAAGGTGGAAAATTTATGTATATATTGGTTGGTGGGTGGAGAGTTGCTGGCCGATTTTCAGTAAGTTTTTGGTATAAGTTCCAAACAAATCCACTTCATCCAGCAGGAAAATACACATTATTAATTTTCTTTTATTGGTTTGCTTATCGCGGACCTTAGCTAAGCAAAACTTTTGACTGTCCACAAAAGTCGCCGTCATAGATCTCCGAGTTAGCAAACAGAACTAGCAATTGGCTAATAACTTTTTTTATAGCAAAGCTGGCAAACGAATATAGGAGTCACCTGGTGATAAGCAATCACCGCTGCCTTTAGACATCCGTAAAGCTGGAGACGTCGGCTTTTCCACCGTTTCGTGGCCACATACGCACATCTCTTGAATACCCTATGTCGTATTTGTTCGGGAATACTGTGGGTGGTAGATTTTACCACAGTTGCATCGTTAATGGTGGAAATTTACGACTGAATCGCACCGTCAGAACCTGCCAGGCATCCCGCTGATGGGGTTGAAATCTATTTTAGAACCTTTTTTATCGGAAAGCTGATAATCTTCGAAATAGACGAGTGTATTACCAAGACGCGGTTTTTACTCCAGAGTAAAAACCGCGTCTTGGTAAGCATAATTTAAGACGTCTCCCGCCTAAATAGAGTGATGATTAGCGGAAAGTAACTTTCTTAATGGTATAGGAAGGCAAACGAGCAGACGTGTCACTCGATGAAAAGTAATCAACGCCGCCCATTGACATCCACAGCGCTTTAGTCGGTAAGGAAGCGTTACCGACCTTTAAGAAAAGTGTCATTTTGGGAATAGGAGGGGGAGGGGATGGTGTTGAACCTCCGGAACTCAGCCACTCACCGCACAAAGCTAAGACCACCGCGAAGATTACTCAGACGCCGGTTATCTGCGGCATCGTGGTACTTCCCCGAGCGAGATGGCCCATTCATGCTACAAACAAATTATGAGCCATTCTTGACTAATTATTTGTCTGCAGCGTGGCTCTACCACTACAGCTTTCTTCTTCCCCTCACTTTTACTTCCTTCTTCTGCTTACACTACATTTTTCTTCCACTGCCATTATTTATGCAGCGCCCTTAGTATGGTGGATGTCCTTGGGCGATGATGACTTGTGACGCTAATTGGTGTCTCACTTGCCCTTCCAACTATTGATTAAAATATATATATATATATATATATATATATATATATATATATATATATATATATATATATATATATATATATATATATATATATATATATATATATATATATATATACATATATATATATATATAGCTTGTGTTTGTTGTTGTTGGATTTTTGACGACATGAAACCACCATTTTTCAGTCGGTCACGTGGTTGCGTTTCCGCAACCACAGAACTACTGCGAGGATTAAATTCCGAAAGTTAGTTTCGTAACTTGTTGTTTTAACGTCTCTAGGGTGAACCACGAGGTTAGTAGCTCAACATAGAGAACTAAATAGCTGTATATATTACTTCAGTTTCGATTGAACACAAAACCTTTGACTGTGGATTTCCTCAAGCCTCTGAAAATAAATTGGCCCAACCTAATGTAATAGGAGAGACTAAGGCTCACCGACTTCGTTGGCTGGGCCACGTTGAGAGGATGGGGGAGGATCGCGCAGTCAAGAGAGAGAATGTGGGTCGACCTACTGGACGACGTCCTGTGGGCGTCCCAGGTACCCTTGGAGAGACATGGTGAAGGATGACTTGCGCAACCTTCAAATCTGCAACTGGCAGGAGGTGGCGCAGGACAGAGCACGGTGGCGTAAGATCTTTTCGGAGGCCAAGATCCATTTTGGATCTCAAAATCAAGCGACCTAACAAATCGCCTAGCTTATATTATATTTTTTTCCTTTTATCGTGTTCTAGGTGTGCTAGAAAAGTCACAGAAAACTTTTAATAAGATACCATCATCTATAATTCTTCATCACGTGATAAAGTTGAACTTTAAAAGTATTTGTTAACAAATTATTTTACGTTGAAGAAAATTACAGCCAAAATCTATTAGTACCGTGTACATCATCACCATAATCTTCACCAGCATGGAGCAGTCCATTCTCGACATAGGCCTCCTCCAAAACGCGTCACCTAGCCCGATCTTCGGTTTCACGCATCGAGTTCCTGCCAACCACCCTGCGCAGAACGTTGAAACAATAAAAAAGCCGACTGGCTTCAAATTTTTTTTATGGGATAGGAAAGCGTGTCACCTGATCCATATCTCCTCTCTATTCCATTAAAAAAAACACCAGGACAGCACCGCCTACCGTTTGAGGTTATGATCCTCAGCACTGTAAGAACGAATATAAAGAAAAAAAATCCTTATGTATATTCTTTAATTCCTACTATTAGTTCTTACTCTCCCTAATTATTTATATATCTTGATTAATTTATCAATCGCTAATAAAATACTTTTTATTCATACACTCAATTTCAAATACATTTTATAAACTTGTAGTGGATGACACTTGATGTTAATACAGATTTTAATCAAATATAAATTCATTAACTAAATTTAATTATTAATTTTAGTTATATATGAGAGAAATCTTTTTATCTTTATTATACTAAATAGGAATTGACTTTAAAAAATATATACATATAATACTTGTTATCTCATAAGTGATGTATGTGCATGCCATACTGCAATAAAGAAGCGAATTCAGGGATCATTACTTACACTGCATCACGAAGGTAGTTGCCGTTAGTGGCAATTACCAAGAACTGCTACTTCAACTAATACTTCCTGTCTAGACTGGGTTAGAAAATTGAAAAGGAATAGTTCGTAGTCGTTGAACCATGATAGCAAGCATGTGTCGGCTAGAACGGGGAAGTACCGCATTCTCACAGAACATAGACATCAAATAATAATACTGTCATTGTACCCATAGTGGTCTCTGTGAATGGACTTATCGGTAAAAATTTGGACGCCCATCTGTTCAAGTTAGGTTTAGGTAAGTGGGTTAAATTCAAAATTCAATAAGCAGCCATATTGTGCACGGCTAGGGTCGTGAGAAGGTTCCTTTCCTTGGATGCATAATCCTTCGTGTGCTTGGTTTATCCCGCCACGAAGGATTAATAACCCTAGTAATAATATTATTCTTATAGAGATTTTTTTATATTAATAATATCGTTATTAAGAGAAAAATTATATAAATAAAGGATAATAATAATAGTAATCTTTCTTTCATACAATTTTTTTTGGTCCATACATTTTACATTTTAACATTTTTGTGTTAGTAATTATGTACACGTAAAAAATTATGTGAGTAAATCATTTACATTGAAGCCGATTTAGCTATAGCATAAGGCGCGAGTTGAATCTAGCAACAACGGTTTTCATTACAGAGTTCGAGCTATCCCGTATTCTGTGAAGCAACGAGGCTGTTCGTTTTCGCAAAATGACCCAAAAGCCATTGGTCCATAGTATCAAACGATTTTACTGTTATCACGTTTTTTATAATAAGTGCATGGAACCAGAGGACCATTTCCTTTCACCTTCCTTTACTTTCTTCCCATCCCTAGGTAATAGGTAAGGCCAATCCCAAGGTAGGTATCGTATCTGCAATATCTTTTATAATATTAGGCGATTCTCACCATCAAATATCCGTACTCGTTAGCCTATTTATACCATAAAAAGAAAGAATAAATATTTTTATAGCTTACATTATCAAGTAATGTTCATGCCACACTACAATTAAAAAGAAATTCAGCGTCATCACGAATGCTTTTGCTTTGAGTGTTTCAACTTAACACTTCCTGTCTAGACTGAGCTAGAAAAACTAATAAGATACATTATCCATTGTCCGAACACAGTTGGAACAGAGAAACTTCAGCAACGGTTTTATTAAGACGGAAGTTTAAGATATAATTGAGTTTGAAGTTAAATGAAGTGAAACGAAAGACTCTAATTAAATCTTGATTCCGTGACGGTGGTGGAACTTCACTTTAGAATTCTTTATAAAATGTTAATTCCCTTTAGCTTTTCCTATTGTATCCAATCGAAGAACACAGTCAGGTAATTCACCAAGATAAGATTTATTTTTTTATATTTCACTTGATACCACTAGCTCAGAACTTCGATGTTTAAGTTCATGGCTATAAATATAAGAATTTGAAACTATAAAAAAACAGTTTTTCTTACTTTAACTATTGATGTCATCTAACGGATAATTTTGAAGCGAATCCAATGAAACACCTTGTATTTACCTCAAAAAAAAATAAAAAGTACATGGAGTTCTCTTAACAAAATCCGTACACAGGTGGGTCATTGCATAAAAAACATGAGCAAATGTCACTATCGTACCTTTTTTTATGGAATAGGAAGGCAAACGAGTAGGCGTGTCACCTGATGGAAAGCAAGAAAGTGTCTTTATAGGAGTGAGACTGGAAGGGGGAGGGTGTTGGGCCTCCGGAACTCAGCCGCTCACCGTACAAAGCGCGGTAACTAAACTACCACTTCAGGTTTTTTACACTACAGGTTTTTTAAAGGGAGTGTGGTACTTCCCCGGGCGAGCCGGCCCATTCATGCTACAGACAAATATTATGCCATTCTTGACAAAGTATTCGTATGCAGCGTGGCTATACCACTGAACCTCAATGAAGAATGCGATTGTAGGGTCGCTGGTCAATCTAAAGAGCATCTAATCATCTGCTCATTGTTCCCTAACACCTGCAAAAATGGAAGACCTTACCGAAGCGAATGCTGCTGCAATCACAGTGGCGAATTTCTGGGCCGGAAAAATATGAATTGAATCTAACTCCAAAAAAGTAGTCCTCAAAAAATACCTTTTTTATACCTTAAGTATATGTAGCCGTATTAGAATTAATATCATTACTTAATTATTTTATGCAATAGATAACTAATTTTATATGTATTTTAGCGCCATCTGTTGGCAGATTATATAATGATAATGTCAGTTTTAATATAAAGTAATTATAATAATTGTAATTTGTGTAAAATAAATTATTTAGATTTATCTAAAATTCATACAAACTATGTTATTTGAATATTGAGCTGTAAACTTTGAATTATTTTGCAGTAATTTCATTTATTTGTTAAAAATGATATTGTTGTTATGCTGAAGCAAATCTATTTTTAGCTAGAGAAGAAAGAAGAACTACGGTGGACGTTTCACATATTTCATGCTCGCTAAAAGGTTTCTAATTACGGTGGCGTCGTGTAGCGAATCCGATTTTTCCGAATTTTGTATTATTATTATTAATTTGTTTTTCTTTGTAACAACATTGTAATTTACGTCTATGTACATACATAAACGAAAGCTTTTCTGGTTATCTGTGAGACTATCTAGTCTTACATAACCAGGGATAGTAAGATGTATAAATTAAACTTTATAGATTTAAAATTTAATTTATACACAATGGCGTTTATTCTCTGTCCAGAGCAACGTCATTACGAAATGCTGGTGAAAGCTTTCTATTTACACACGTTTTACAGATGAAATGTAAAATCTTGTGGCGAAAAAAAAGCAAATCAAAAATAGAGCGCAAATCCTAATACATAATTACTAGGGACGAATTCTTAAAAAAAATTTAATTCAAATTGTCTTTCGCTTTATATCACAGAGCGTAACAATCCAGTTATACAACAGTTATCCCCACGGTTTGGTGAGTTAATTGAATAATTCAAAACATCATATTTTCAATTATAACTTCTCGTTAGTATTTTCCGGTTTTGTTGTTTTCGTAATGAATCCCTCAAGCAGCTCATTTTACGGTAACCCTCGCAGACGTTTTAAATTGCGTTACGTTATTGCAAATTATAAAACATGAATTCTCTTAATTTCGCATTAGGATATATTATTATCAATTTGAAAAGGGTTAAACCTTTTTGTGGAATAATTTTGGTAAATTAAATTATTGCCATACTTAAGCTATAAATTCCCTTAATTACCTTAACAGACATAATCGAAGAGCCTGCATATTTTATGAAATTTTCATGTGTTGTGTGTATTAAACAATTGGCGTGTCGCCCCTCAGTCAAATGATTTCACATCATTTGACTGAGGATCTGCGCAGGACGACTGGAAAAAATTGTATGTATAAACCTGAAGATCAAAGTAGGTATCACGTCTTGCGGAAGGCCTGTATCCACTATTGGACTCCCGCAGCCTGTTAATGAGTAGTGTAGTTGGACATAGTAATCCACTAGTGAGACATGTATGTCTCACTAGTGGATATGGATTGTCTTGACCGTCTTCTTGTAATCGTTTGTCGTTATCGAAGGTATTACAAGGCGGATGGACCTTGACTTGGTCCAGAATATGCTTCCAGTCCGATCTATTTTTCGCTGTTTTAATCGTTGCCTAATAAATTAAATAAATCATCATAAAACCACCAATTTAATCCCCGCTTCCGAGAAAACTACCTCCGTAGAATGCCTAATAATGTGTTATCACTAGATACATCTTACATTGTAACAAAGGCAAAGCTAGTCATTAAGGGATAGTGCTTTGACCCGGACGCGCCATCTATCATGACGTTTACACATCCCTTGTGTCTCTACAGAAGCTTATTAAGTAATAATGGGTCGCCCCTCGTCATGAACTATCAGAGGAATACCTCTAGGGTATTGAAATCTGTACAAAGAGTAACCATGTACATACATATGTATATGAGGGTGTTTCAAGTACCTATAGGTATGAAGGTGTTTCTCGGAAAATTCTCCTTATAATTTTTTATATAATATATACATTAATGTTTCACCAAGAGGGGATCCGTTGCATTGGATATTTTTATTGAGTGGTGGTTAAATTTTCTTTATATGGGATAGGAAGGCAAACAAGCAGGTGTGTCACCTGATGTAAAGCAATCAATGCCGCCCATAATACATCCGCAGCGCCATAGACAGTGCGGAAGCGTTGCCGACCTTTTTTGATAAAGTATTATTGTATATTGTTATACATGTACTTTTAAACAATCTTTATATAATATTTTCAAAAAAATTCTCATCAATATATAGAAACTTTACTACCAGCACAGTTTATGGGATGCCCTTGAATGAAAATTATGTAAGCGGTTTTCTTGTAATTATCTAACTAACTTTAACAGCGATCTCAAACTACGTTCCCCTATTTAACTTCCACCTGACGATTCAACTCCGTGAAAAACTTTCAGAGATAAAGACTTACGTATCACTGAATTAACGCTTGAAGGCTTATTCGAAACTACGTCTTTACAACGAGCTACTAGGCAGAAAAGTGTAAATAGATATTTTTGGTGTTCGGCTTATGACATATAAACCCTTTAAATATTTTGCATTATGATTTCGAACCAATACTTCTAGTCAATTTTTGATACCCATTTTTAGAAGCTGTTCTGCTTCCGTCAATTGGTCAACATTAACTGTTGACTGAATCTAGTTTTTCAATATCTTCTTTATTAACACAATAATTCTTTACTAACAACTCTTACAAACAATATTATTAATATAAAAACATACACTATAAAAATTATATTATTAATAGCGCTATTAATCCTCCGTGATGGGATAAACCAAACCAACGAAGGATTTAGATATCTAAGGAAAGGAACCTTGTCACGATCCTGCCAGCGCACAACAACATCTAAAATCATCTAGGCTGCTATTTGAATTATGAATTACACCCATTTATCCCCATCATCAAGGCAATACAGCCACGCCAAACGCCAATGAAAACGCTTTAGTTTTCTTTGGTCTAAAGGTATTTATTTCGAGTGTAAGTGTCCTGCCAATTCACTTGGACAAGCGTTGGTCAAGATGCGTTGCACTTGGTCAAGATGCATTGATGGTGGCTGCTTCCCATCAGAAATAGAGACACCCTTACACAGGAGTGGAATATATATGGGCTGTAAAAAAAGAGAAATATAATATATGTATATTTCTTCGTCGTCAGTGGTTCGAATTAGAATGAATCTACCCTGATAGAATTTTAGCTATTATACACAAAATCGAGGAGGCGAAACAAGGCAATAAACAATGAACAACGAATCTAAAAATAGATTTGCTTCAAAATAGCAATAATAATATCTTATTTTAATAAACAAATGAAATTACTGCAAAATAATTCTTAACATACATCTCAATATTCAAATTACACATTTATAAGATCGTTAGATAATACTAAATAATTTATTTTATATGAATTACAATTATTATAATTAGATATTTTATATAAACCAAAATTATTCTTATATAATCTGCCAACAGATGGCGTCAAAATACATAAAAAAATAGTTTTGTCTATTGCATAAAATGATATTGAAGTTTTAATAAATTGAGTGTTATCTGTTACCAATAAAGGTGTTAAGCGATCACGTAATAAGACTTCGGAAGCTGGAGAGATAAAGCGGCCCGCATGGCGGACGGCAATTAATCCTTTAACCGTAGACGACGTAAAGGCCAAAAGTTATTCCAGTACCGGTTATTCTCTTTGAAAGGAGCTCCACGCTGCGGGTCTTTTATCACGAACTGTAAATTAACTTTATTGTTTTAACTTAACATATTTCAGTAGGAGAAATTAAGCGTTCTCTCTTTTATAGAAAATCAGGCAAACGAGCTTGCGGATCACCTGATGATCGACGCTGCCCACAGTCATCTACAGCACAAATGCCTTGTCGGCATTTAGGATATAAGTTGGATTGTCTTTTGAAGGTTGCAATGTAGTATTCGTCTAGAAATACCCCATATTCCATAGGTTCCATAGAGTGGTGATGCTCTAATATCATCTTGGGCAGCGGTGATCACTTACGGTTAGGCGACCCTCATTTTCGTTTGCTTGTTTGTAGTAGAAAATATTGTATTGATTAGCATTAGAGCTATCATTAGTCTAAAGATAATATTTTTAAACTTAAAGCACCAAAATAAAATAAGAATAAAAAGTTTTTACACTTAATTTTACAATTAAAAAACAATGAAATTAAATAAATATATAAAGAAGTGGAGGTGCTGGGAACCCAGGACTTTCAGCATGCGAAGCAGACTTAATCACGCAGACAAAAATATTTTAAATATTTTTCATATAAGCCATCCATAAATTACGTCACATGTCACAAGGGGGCGGGAGGGGCTTAACAAAGTCTGACATCGAGTAACAAGAGAAGCATGAGTCTTTACCTTTGTAAAGTGTTTGTTATTTGTGAGTTCTAAAACTTATTACAACTCCACATATGACAGGTGGGGTTTCCAAAATCTTGAAATTCTTATGATTGGGCAATATGGATAAAGAATGGCTACACCATAAAAATTAAATAAGAGTATTTTTTTGATAAAATATATTTTTCAATATACACGGTTTTTTTTCGTATGATTTTACATCAAAAGTTATCTGTTACTATTCCTCGGCTTTTGGACTTAAGTCAATCTTCAAAGGCGCCAACCCAATGAACTCTGATATATCTTTCCACGTAGACGCGTCAATTATTTTCATTAAGCCTGATTCCAAGTACGCCGCTTCCACTGTTGTTAAAAGAAATTAGTCTTTGAGTTACGATGATTACGAATCGCTAAGCAATTCATGTCAAGAGATGGCTCTCTTTTTCGAAAGTAAAATTTTAATTGTTTTTTTTTTACCGCCAACTTACATGACTGACGTTGTGTTTTTATTACATTTCCACAAACGTATATTATTATCAGTTATATTGTTTAATTATGGTGGCGTAATATACAATATAATTTGATTAAGGCGTATAAGTAGAGTAATATGAAATAAATGCGTGTATCTGAGTTTTTAAGTTGAATGAAAAAACCCATAGTAGGTTTTGGTAGAATAGCCACCATTTTATCGAAACGTAACGTGATAAGCAGACTAGTTACAATTCAAGAGAATTGATATTATTGCATTGTACTTGACACTGGCATAATACAATAGTTGTAATTAATTAAAAGTTTATTATTAATGGAGTCAGGCGTTATTTTGCGGAAATCCATCACTATATGGACAGTCAAAAGTTTTACTTAGCTAAGATCCGCGACAAGCAAAACAATAACAGAAAATTAATAATGTGTGTTTTTCCGTTGGGTTTAGTGGATTTATTTGGAACTTAAACCAAAAATCGGCCATCAACTCTCCACTCACCACGTTTTAGTACGTTTTAGTTCCAAATAAATCCACTAAACCCAACGGAAAAACACACATTATTAATTTTCTGTTATTGTTTTGCTTGTCGCGGATCTTAGCTAAGTAAAACTTTTGACTGTCCATATATTAAAAGTTTATGAATACATATCTATATAAAGACATTCGTTAGCTCTCATATACATTGTTGTCAATCCAATCCCAGCATGGAAAAGCGTGATGCGTTACTGTCCATTTCAAATGGAAAGCCCCATGCCCAACAGTGGCACATGATATAAGGACTATGAAAATTGCTATTCAGCTAAAAAAAGCTAAAATGTTTTGTAAAAACAAGTTTCTGGACCTTTATATTTTTTTACGGACTATATTTACATATATTTTTACAAAAGAGATTTTGAGAGGTCCACTCACGACACCAACACTCACACGCACCCCGGCTCTAGCCGAGCACGTAGAGTAGGGAACACTTCTACACCGGCCGCTTACACGAGATTCTCTCACGTACCCGGTCGGTTCTCACCCCCTAGACCTTAGGGTCTATGGGACTAATAGGGACTATAGTTACTAAAGTTCAATCCTCCCCTACATGATTAACGTAGAATCATGACGAGTTTAAAATCAGCACACACACATATGTGTACCTCCGACACGGCGTCAGGCCAATGGAGTCTGCGATTTGCGCAGATTCCCAATTATATTTTACTTGCCCTGAATACGATAAAGCTGTTAAAGCCAATAGGCTACCAGCATTAACATCTTCGAATCCTATAATATTATTTTGAGAGGATTTATGTTGTAAGCTATGACCGACTACTTTATTTACTTAAGTATATAAGTAATACACACATGTATTACATAATGTGTGTATTACTTATATACGGGGACAACGTAAAGCTGATAATGTTTTATTATTAATTTCATACTACCTATCAAACATCTATCTAGAATTATCGTCTCAAGCTATTTTTAAATAAGTTTTACGTTATATTAAAAATAAAGATAAAAACAATTCTAGCACTAAACCTACCCAAACGGTCAAATGACCGCTTTTTTAAAATTTGTTAATGTTACACAAAATTTATTAACACTAACCTCGCATTTGATTTATATCGTCTACCACTTTCTTTAAATTGGTCAATTCATTTTCTATCGCAGATTTAACCGTTATAAAAAATTCAGAATCGTCTTGAAACTCGGATATTTTGTTCGATTTATCCATTACTAACTCTTAATTACAATCCCAAGAACAAGAAAAAATTACAATAAAATGCGCGCCAAATTCATTGTTTTTTTGTTTTGACACAGATATTTAGGTTTACAGCCAAAACATTGAGTCATTATCTAATATTTACGCTTGTGATAACATTTTTAGTTCTTTAAATTGTATATTTATATTAATATTATATCATATTCATTATTAATATAATATTACAATATTAGTAATATTTTCCAATATACTTCGATAAATCAGGTGTGCATTTCTTTCATAACTGCAATAGCGCAAAGACATTTCTGTGGTTACATTAATGCTGGCCATTAAACAGGTGAATTCTCTTCCAACAAAAAAAAATCAATTCGTCTCTATTGAATAGCCGATAACTAGTCCAAACAGTTAAACAATGATGCCAATCATCGTGTCGACCGAACTAAATCTGTTTTTGGATGACTTTTGGTATGTGTGGCGCGTCACTGACTGAATGTCATTGGATTTATAAATAAGATCAGCTCCAGAAATAGGTAGCTACAGGTTTTCCAGGCGTACCGACCGAAATAAAGCAGCCTGGATTCTGTTAACAATATTATTGTCTGAGCTTACGGTGTGAACATCGATCCAGATAATAGTGAGTTGCTATCAGCCGCTGTAAATTTAACGACTTTTTTTTTGGTTATTATGGATGAGGATGAATCTCAACAGTTTTCATTGCGCTGGCACAATCATCAGGTAGGTAAGTAATTGTTTATTTTTTAAAACAACACAGAGAACACAGGTACCAACACATTCACCGTATTTATTTTACACTATCAAATTTTTAGCCACGCATTTAAACATTTGCTTAGTAATTAGAATCTTAATATTTAATAATTCTGTATTTAAATTTCCTTAATTTTGATTTTTCAATTAAATTAAATGCTTTAAATGTATGCATGAAATAATTTTAATTTACAAATATAAATTAGTTTCGCTTAATTAACTGTATGTTGAAAGAGTGTTACATTTTTTGCATTTTTAAATTTTAATAACGTTTTTGATAGTATTTTAAAATGATTCCTTTAATTTTTATGTTTATTATTATTATTTTTGTACTTTATTTAGTATTTTAAAATTAAAATGAAACAATATTAAAACCGAGCTTCTGGCCTATAGGCGTTCTTTGCCAGTTAATACAGGTGTGCTGAGATTTCATCATTTAAATACACATATACATTTTATAAAACTATATATTAAAAAGAAGTACATAAAATATAACACAAAATATATAATTATACAGTTGATATATATATATATATATATATATATATATATATATATATATATATATATATATATATATATATATATATATATATATATATATATATATATATATATATATATATATATATATATATATATATATATATATATATATATATATATATATATATATATATATATATATATATCCAATAATTTAAAGCAAAATTAGTTTATGTTTCTACTGTATTACGATAAACGTATTTGAAAAATTCTACAGTACCTAATAATTTTTCAAACTGCAAAGTGTTTATATGTATTTTTACAAAAATGATTACCCCTAATTTACCGAATTAAAATAAACATTATGAACTTAATTTTAATTGTATTATAATATATAATAAGGTTGCTTATTTCTTTTAGCAACAAATTATCATATACCCTGTACAAGTTAGCTTGATCTTTTTGACAGATGTAAATTTATCTGATCGACATAATTTTGCAATAACGAACATATTATTTTCTTAATTTAATGATTTTAAAAAATGTAAAAATATTAAAAAAATACATATAACACAAAAGTCCTTAAAGATTCAAGCGTTATCCGAAAATTTTAATATATATATATATATATATATATATATATATATATATATATATATATATATATATATATATATATATATATATATATATATATATATATATATATATATATATATATATATATATATATATATATATATATATATATATATATAAATATAAACTGTAAATCAATATTTAACCCGATTCGGGAATCAAACACGCGACCAATTATACTCCGAAAGCGGTATTTGTGCCACTGAGACAATTAGGTCGCCATCTGTCTCCATATGTACGTAAGTTTTGCTCACTTTTAAAATACTTTGTAACATTTTGAATATTCAATACTATTACTATTTATATTATTAATAATAATATTATTACTATTATGCCAGTGTCAAAAAATTTACTCCACTTGTACACCTTAATTGAACTATATGGTTACTAACTGATAAATAACAAGAGATAATGGAAATTTAATAAAAACACGTTATTAATGCAAATTGGCGGCCAAAGTCCAAACCTAATTTATATATATATATATATATATATATATATATATATATATATATATATATAATATATATATATATATATATATATATATATATATATATATATATATATATATATATATATATATATATATATATATATATATATATATTAGATTAACTTTTTATAGTTTTTAAAGTATTCATAGCTTAACCTGTTACTCCATAATATATTATATAAAACGCTATATAATATAATGTTGTAATATAATATGATGATGAACTAGATGTCTAATTGTATATTAATTGTCACATTTTCAACTTCTATAAATTGTATTACATGTTAAGCCATTTTAATAAAAATATAAGTAAACTGTTTCTGCTTTTAATCAAAATGAAATTATGGAGAAACGCAATCATGTTTTAACTTGATATTTTATCAATTGTTTCAATATATCTTTCATAATGTTAAAATTATATTAAATTAAAGTACAGACGAAAATATAGTTCGAATGGATAATATTAAAACCATGTAAATTAAAAACATATTTTTAAGTTGCTAACTTTTTTTGACACGCGGTGTTTTATTTAAACATAACATTTGACTCAACTAATTAATGAAATCTAATCATACATACAGTACATAATTGACACGACATTTTCCATAATTTCACTGTAGATCGGCCAGTGATAGAACAATTTGTTTAAATTTTTACTAAAATTAACTGACGTGTAGTTAGTTATTCGTGCTTATGCATTTATTAACTTGAATTATGCGGGCCATTTGATTTTTATGTTAATATTACAATCTCTACTTCATCAGAGCAATGTAATTGGCGCTCTAGGCCGTATGCTGAGCACTGGAGCACTAAGCGATGTAACCCTGAGCGCAAATGGTACTTCGATGAGAGCGCATCGACTCATCTTGGCTTCGTGTAGTCAATATTTCGCTCAGTTGTTTAAGGTATGATTACATTTTTGTACCGGGTGTACAGTCTCTCGATACTAACCCTTATCAGTCCTAAGTCACCTCTCACGTGACAACAGTACTTTCTCGCTGCGGTCGTAAGTCACGTGGGAGGTGACAAGTCGAGTCATCTTGAAACTCGCTCTGGAAATGCAGGCACTATTGCCTTATTAGTTAAATATCCGTAACAGAGCAATTGACATCTCCAGGTCTATATCCTTGCCTTATCCAATTATTTGTTAATATATTGAGCCCGAAAATGAATAAAGTCAATGAAAACTGTATCTGTAGCTACAACCTACCGAGAATCACGTATAAAAAGCTAGCGACCGATAAGGGCTAATACTTATATTAGTTTTGACACTAATGTAACTTTAAAACTGCTTCTGCAATGTCTATGATGTTTTTTTTGGCGTAGCGTTGTTTGTGCTTTTTATCTTACGATACGGAAGCAAAGGAACAATTTTTGCTTCCGTATCCTATAAAGAATAATTAAATTTTCCAGGAAGTGGAATCTGATAATAACACTCTAGTGATAGTATTGGGTTGCCAGCCTGCCGAACTGAGACTCCTGCTTACTTTTATGTACACCGGAGAGGTGACAGCTTCGAAGAATAATCTGCCATCGCTTTTGCGTCTCGCTCAGACGTTGAAAGTTTCAGGATTGACAGATGCTGATGCGGTAAGTGATGTTTAAGTCCGTCAGCAAAATATATAGTGTAATGGTAGAAGAATGTATATCCCCGTGGAACTTACACTTTCTAGAAGTACCTAGTAATACGGTTACATACATTTTTAAACCCAACGTTCTTGAATTACTAAATGGCATACTTTAAACTATCGTTCAAAAATGCAATTTATAAAACACATAAGGACGTTACTGACAATAGTAGAATCGACTTGGATCACTTTTTTTCGTTTTTAAAATATCATACACACATTCATACGATATGAATTATTTTATTATTTTGTTTTCGGTTGATTTAATCTTGGTTAACAAAGCCGTCACATATCGTCGTCCATATTATCAGAATTCGAATTATGGACTTGCGAATTCTGATAATTAGGACGAATAAATTTTACAGGACCAACAAAACAACCGGTTTTCTTTAATAGTTTAAGACATTTTTATAAAACCATTCTTACTTAGGGTATAAAAACAGGTATTTTGAGGTAAATACAAAGTATTCGATCGGATACGATTTAAGATTATCCGTTAGATGACATCAAAAGTTTTTTTTTCTTTTCTTTCTTTTTCTTTGATGGCAATTAGTTATAGCTATTATGCCAGTGTCAAGTAATATACAATAATATCCAATCTCTTGAAATGTAACAAGTCAATTCATCACGTTACATCTTGATAAAATGGTGGCAATTTTATCAAAAACCTTCTATGGACTTTTTCAGTCAACTTAAAAAGTTACGATACACGCATTTATTTCATATCACTTCACTTATACACCTTAATCGAACTATATTGCATAATACGCCACCACAATTAAACAATATAACTGATAATAATATAAGATTATCAAAATGAAATAAAAACACAACGTCACTGACGTAAGTTGGCGGGAAAAATCCATCAAAATTTAGAAGTGTGAATTAAGCCAACGATTCTTTCGATATATATTTCTTGATTTTTTCGTTTTAATTTTCTTCTTATATTTCTTACTTACTTTTATTTCTTCTTCTAATAAATATATCACAGAATTTTATACCTGTACTACAAAATCTCTGGCCAAATTTTACAATTTTACTTTTTTACATTTCAGAAAACAACTATACCGTCGAATGAAACCGAAATAGTACCTAACCCTGATCACACTTACACTAATTTTGACACAATCAATCACGAATCATCGACAGAATGTCCTATAAACGACAACTGCGACAACAATTCAAATATCTATTTTGACGCCCCGACCCAAAACCGAAGCGACATCAAGGGACCTGATTATATAGGAGAATTTAATAGTAGAAACGAAAAAGACAGACTGAGTAAATTAGACCAAATAGTACAGAACCTCTATAGCACACATAAAATAGGAAATCCGGTTACTGCAGCATTGAACGCACCACCGATCTCTAATTTAAGAGGTAAGTAAAGAATATAACAATAACAATCGTATTTTTATCCAGCTTTTAAGCTCATCAGGTGTGAAACAAGGCCTAAATCAAATTTATAATAACATGGAAGTTTACTTTTAGATCACTTAAAATATATCTACCACACTTTCTTTTATTTCTGCTATCGTCATTAATTACTTTTATCATCATATTTTGGCAATTCACTGATATAGATCGTTACAACCGACCGCCCGATTGACTCAGTGGCGGGACCCTCCGCCCGCGGAGTCAATGGTCGCGGGTTCGATTCCCACATCGGAATATATATATATATATATACTGATTTATAAATATTTATTTCGAGTCTGGTAATCCCCCAATCCGCATTTTCTTTCTTCACTATCCTTTCCCATCCTCTCCGCCAATCCACGGTCTGCAGTGCCAATGGATGCGTGGCTAAGGGCGAGCTTAGTCGCAAACGTGTCGAGCGTCCCGGGACCGAGCTCCCCCGGGTACTATGGTACCTTACCTCAGCATGCGAGTCTCTGCTGGGGCTGACCTCCATCCTCCCTTGAGTTTGCATCCTCACTAAGACGAATTTTAATTTACCTAATTTGTTGAAAATGAAAAAAAAAGATCGATACAAAGTGCGCCATTTAGCCCAATTTTTAGCTACATGCATACAATTTCTGCCGGCCGCTATATACAAAAGGTTATATGGACAGTCAAAAGTTTTACTTAGCTAAGATCCGCGACAAGCAAAACAACAACAGAAAATTAATAATATGTGTTTTTTCCGTTGGGTTTAGTGGATTATTTGGAACTTTAAACCAAAAACTTACCGAAAATCGGCCATCAACTCTCCACCCACCAACCACTATACACAACGCCAAACACACACTATCACTTTTCCATCTTGTACACGACACGTGTTTCGTCCCAACACGAGGCATCTTCAGGTATAGTAGACTCTACGGAAGACAACCGAAAAGTCAGTTCCGTAGAGTCTACTATACCTGAAGATGCCTCGTGTTGGGGCGAAACACGTGTCGTGTACAAGATGGAAAAGTGATAGTGTGTGTTTGGCGTTGTGTATAGTGGTTGGTGGGTGGAGAGTTGATGGCCGATTTTCGGTAAGTTTTTGGTTTAAAGTTCCAAATAATCCACTAAACCCAACGGAAAAAACACATATTATTAATTTTCTGTTGTTGTTTTGCTTGTCGCGGATCTTAGCTAAGTAAAACTTTTGACTGTCCATATAGTGATGGATTTCCGCAAAGTAACGCCTGACTCCATTAATAATACAAAAGGTTGTTCCATTTGACTGAGACGCAACTAATACCACTTTTACCGAGTCACGGCCTGAATTACAATAATCACTGTTACGAATTTTACAGTGATTCTAAATTTTCTAACAGATATCTGTCAGCTCTCGCTATTTCCATTTGCTTATTTATTTTATTTTATTTAGTAGGCAGAAAAACAAGTTACAGTCTTAAAGAATACCATATTATATAAACTTAACAACGCCTGGACTATAACTCTTTAAATTTGCGCACAACATGGCTACATTTTGACAATAGGGTTACTTATGTAATAATAAAATATTATAAAATTGAACAGATAAAATTGAATTAAAAAAATAAGAAATATAAAAAAAGAGAAGAATAACAATAATTTTGTGATCTATCGTCTGCAGATGTATTATGATATTGAAAATATCGAACGTTTCTGTACCGTTGTCAATGTATATATAACTAAGACTCCTGCTTACTTTTATGTACACACGTATAGGCTACACATGTATAGGCGACAAATTCGTACCATGGGATTGTAATGGGATATATTATTTGGATAAGATCTAATACTAAATGTTTTATAAGGATTTCGTGTTCTGACGCAGGTGTTAAAATTTTGTGAGAGCAGTTTTGAAGAGCCAATATGCGAGTGTATTATTTTATATAAATAAATTAAATAATGATATTCACGGCGTGATTTTAGTGACTGCATATTATATTTTTGTATTTAAATAGCTATATCGGTGGTTCTCCAAAATATTTTTCAATTTCAGCGAATTAAATTTATTAAAAAAAAATTCCACTCATAGCATTCTTTATAGCTCACTGGGTGACTTTAAGATAAAGAATCTTGGATACTTACCTAACCTAACCTATGTTTCGGCGCTTTAAGTATAGGTATAACACAGTCGTCGAAAACTTAATTCGACATCATCATCAGCCGCCTTGCCTGATTTCCGACTTTCTGCTAGTCTCTCTGGACATATCATCACTCTATCTGAAAAGATCATAGCTAGGGCGAGCGCCGTAGACTAAATTGACCAAATCTCATTCTCCATCCAGCACTATTCTCCTCCAACCATTATCGGTTCTACATTTTTTGAATTTAATTAATTGCAACACTAAAATACATATAGCGTCATCATAATTTATCTGTAATGTTTGCTAGTTTGTCTGTCACTTTTATCCATTACATACAGTTTTATCTGGCTCTGCTTGTGTATTACTTCTATAGTCCAATTCTGAAATATCTAAAATAATACCCAAAATATTTATCTTTATGTATCTTTTTATTTATTCATGTATTTACTTTATATACACTTATATTTATGCTTATGGCTATTAATAATATAATTTGTTAATTAATTGTTTTTCTATCATCCTGACTGTATACTGAATAATGTATCTCCAACCTACACCAAATTATTTTTTAAAACTGCATTGCATGAGAACGCTATTTGTATATAAATATTACATTCAATAATTGTATAACTTTGTTTTTGGTGTACAATAAAGATATAGATAGATATATCTATTTATAACAGCATTAAAAGTGGCCAGTCAATTGTCACTTCAGTCTTGTATAGGCTTTAACTTTTGAAGTAAACTAATTTTATTTCAATATATTCAGAATCACCAGAACCGTATGAGCGCAAATGGAGATCATCCGGCGGCTCAGTGTGTGCGGTTTGCAATAAACGTCTAAGCAATCAATACAACCTGCGTGTACACATGGAAACGCATGCGGGCAGGCGATACGCTTGCTGTGCTTGCAGCCATGTGTCGCGCTCTCGTGATGCG
This sequence comes from Baronia brevicornis, assembly GCA_031353405.1. Classification (NCBI taxonomy): domain Eukaryota; kingdom Metazoa; phylum Arthropoda; class Insecta; order Lepidoptera; family Papilionidae; genus Baronia; species Baronia brevicornis. Next base: position 755,387 of record JASFAT010002348.1, read on the forward strand.
TTGCGGAAACATGTCGCCTACCGTCACGCAGCGCCCCCATCGTCTGCAACCCCTGTTAGACCTCGACACTCAACGCTTGCTACTAGCCGACTGGACTAATTAACTGATTATGACAAATTTCAAACGGTATATTCTTATTCATACTTATTAACTGATTATGACAAATTTCAAACGGTATATTCTTATTCATAGTTATTAACTGATTATGACAAATTTCAAACGGTATATTCTTATTCATAGTTATTAACTGATTATGACAAATTTCAAACGATATATTCTTATTCATAGTTATTAACTGATTATGACAAATTTCAAACGGTATATTCTTATTCATAATTATTAACTGAATATGACAAATTTCAAACGGTATATTCTTATTCATAGTTATTAACTGATTATGACAAATTTCAAACGGTATATTCTTATTCATACTTATTAACTGATTATGACAAATTTCAAACGGTATATTCTTATTCATACTTATTAACTGATTATGACAAATTTCAAACGGTATATTCTTATTCATACTTATTAACTGATTATGACACATTTCAAACGGTATATTCTTATTCATACTTATTGACTGATTATGACAAATTTCAAACGGTATATTGTTATTAATAATTATTAACTGATTATGACAAATTTCAAACGGAATATTCTTATTCATACTTATTAACTGATTATGACAAATTTCAAACGGTATATTCTTATTCATACTTATTAACTGATTATGACAAATTTCAAACGGTATATTCTTATTCATAATTATTAACTGATTATGACAAATTTCAAACGGTATATTCTTATTCATAGTCATTAACTGATTATGACAAATTTCAAACGGTATATTATTATTCATAGTTATTAACTGATAATGACGAATTTCAAACGGTATTCTCTTATTCATACTTATTAACTGATTATGACAAATTTCAAACGGTATATTCTTATTCATACTTATTAACTGATTATGACAAATTTCAAACGGTATATTCTTATTCATTCTTATTAACTGATTATGACAAATTTCAAAGTATATTGTTATTAATTATTAACTGATTATGACAAATTTCAAACGGTATATTCTTATTCATACTTATTAACTGATTATGACAAATTTCAAACGGTATATTCTTATTCATACTTATTAACTGATTATGACAAATTTCAAACGGTATATTCTTATTCATACTTATTAACTGATTATGACCAATTTCAAACAGTATATTTTTATTTATAGTAATATCTAATATATCGTTGGCTTAACCTTTCGAATACCGCGAATTCATGTCATACGAAAAAGTACCCTAGATTACATTATAAATAACAATAACATTCAAATGTTATTGTTATTTTTCTTCATTTTCCAAGATTTATGTCGGTATAGGAAATGTCATATTAGCTTAAATATTCACTGCCTTATAATTCTTACTATCCCAAATGACCATTGAACCACATTCTACTTACTTCTTTCTACTCCTTGTACACAAGTGGGCACAACGAAACATTATATAGTATATATTAGATGCATATGTTCAATCCGTCCACAATTTTTAATTTATTTATTGCATGTTTAATATATATTTGTACCTTTTAAAGTTATAAAATAACGCAATGGCAACTAAATATATTACAAAATAAGAACAGTACAGGTGACACGAATTAAATAGGATTTTGATAAGTGTTCAGCACAATTTGAAACGGTTCCCTACAAACAACGAATAATGCTATTTGTATTCCAAAACGTTAAAAACAAATATTTGATCCTTGCCAAAAGGGGCTATTCAAGAAGTTCCTTCCTTCCTAATTGCTCAGTGGCGAAGCGTTTGGTTTCCGAGTCAAGGGTCACGGGTTAAATTCCCGCATTGGGATTATGTATATGGTCTACGGATATTTATTGAATTAAGTATGTATTTTTAGAGTCAAATAAGAAAACACGATATATGGATTTATTTAATTTTACTTTAAACGTCTCTATATAAATTTACACATATCCCTAAATAAATTCAACCATTTAAACCATCAATGAGATACGTAATATAATGTAAATTCATGAAAATAAAATCATCATCATCATCACAACTATTGTAAAATAGTTGCAAAATCATTTCGTAACGTGCATATTGCATGTTCATATACAACTTTTATATTTTTCGAGTACGAATCAATTTGGTGTTACCTGTATTCAAAAATGATACAATATTTTTTTCGTAGATATAGAACTGTGTTGTCCTATTGTTTTAATTTACAAGCTGTATAAAGATAGTTATGTTTTCTTGAAAATTTGCTTAGCTTACAAAAATTATTATAATATGGCCAAATATAAAAAAATGCATTTTTATTTATATTTTTGGTCATTGTAATAAGGCCATCTAGTTTAAAAAGACAAACTTCAGTGAACTGTTGATTCTTATGTTTTTGAATTTAAAATTTTAACAACATCATTATTAGCCTTTACTGTGATACAATAGCTGAAATTTTTTAAATTAATAGTGCATCTTTTAAAAATTATAGGTCAGAAAATTTCAAGGACAGTATGTCAAGTCTTTAGTTTTGTCGGTTACTCAGACTCACCAGATCTCAAACTTTTTGGAAGCTACATTACCCAAATTATATTTTTTCGGTAGTGTTATATTCAAGTTCAATGTTATTATTTTTAATTTTTTTATTGTTATGTTTTGAATATTATTATATTTTATGGTAATTATATTTTAAAAAAGACAACTGAAAAGACAATTTAATTATAATAAATACATTTGTTTAGTTTGGTTGTTTTATTCCCCCTACTATCCTATCCTCCTATATGGATCTTGGAATTTGAGTCTCTTTCAGAGAAATTATTTACATAGATCGAATTCCTTGCCAAGGCTGAAATGAATGGCACTGAATTATGGGAATTCTGGTCAATACTAATGAGCCCTTGTGTTTCGTCCTGATATACATACCTACTATTAGCAAGTAAGACGTACCTCCTCGAGTTATCAAAATGAAGTGGAAATGGACTGGTCGCATTTATTGGAATTATTGTTCATTTAATAAATACTTTGATGTTTATTTCATAAACACACTTTAGTGTCCATTTCATAAACACACTTTAGTGTCCATTTCATAAACACACTTTAGTGTCCATTTCATAAACACATTTTAGTGTTCATTTTGAAAAGGACACTAGTTTTCTGATGATAGCTGGTAGTCAGTGGGGCAGAGTAGGGTTGTTTACTATTGTATATAATGTAATATATAATGGCAGCTATTCCTAAAATGGGGACTTAAATAGTGCTAAAGATTTAGCAAGGTTGTTACTCTGCTCAACAGTGACGTGAACGTGCTATGCAGTTGTGAAAATGTTATTCTGCCGGATTGTGACTCTGTGGTTCCTTCAATTGTATTAACGTTACTCTGTCCCCTATAGGTTCTCTCCGATTCTGAGTACCGTACATCTTACCTATTTCAGAAAAGTGTTTTTTTATTAATTAAAAAGTATCTTACATTCGATGATAAATTATTTATGTAATTTAGGTAGTCATAATTATTTAAATGTTATTTTAGACTATGTCTAACCATTCTAACTTAATTTATATATTTGTATTAGGATATTAAATTACAATTAAAACCTACTTAAGAAACGGTAAACTCAGACTATCACAAAAGAAGGGTGTGAATATAAACGAACGTTTTATTTGATGTCTAAATATAACTTGAAGAAAAAGTAATTGTCTAACAATAAAAAATATGTCTATCTATTTATTAACATAACTACCTACTACTACTAAAACCTAACAAATGCTAATACAAAGATCGCGTCTTGTCAAATGTACATAGTGTGAGATGCCCCCGGCCAGATATGATGAGGATGTTTGAAAGTGGATACGTGAAGCCGAAAACAGGGGTTATGTTGCAAGATTTAGGATTATATTAGAATAAGCCTATATCCATCAGTGGACTGCCAGAGACTAACTTTGTTGGCGCAGCGACCCAAAAATGGATCTTGGCCTCCGAACAGATCTTACGCCACTTTGCCCTGTCCTGCGCCACCTCCTGCCAGTTACATACTTGAAGGTTGCGCAAGTCATCATTAATCATGTCTCTCCAACGGTACCTGGGGCGCCCCACAGGACGTCGTCCAGTTGGGCGACCCACATACGCTCTCTTCACTGCGCGATCCTCCCCCATCCGCTCCACGTGGCCCAGCCAACGAAGTCGGTGAGCTTTAGTCACTCCCATTACATTATGTTGGGCCACCAGATGCTCGATTTCGGCATTTTTTCGATATCTAAAGACTAGACAAAAAATATTAATAATTGAATTTAATTGAGATAGACCAATACGAGAATTAAATCCATCCATAGACTGCCGCCTGCTATCGATATGATGATGATAAAAATATTGTATATTTTTTCTTGATATTGGCAAAAGTTTACGTATCTTGCAAAAAAAAAATAATAATTGAATCTAATTGTGGTATAAACTGCTACGAGAATTAGTTAAAACAAAAACTAGGTTTACTTATATGCTTATTGTAACTCTACTAATGAAGTAATGAAAAATGACCTTGTTTCCTTTTCTCCTCGAATCTTATCAAAAGAAAAGAAATATTAATAAATAAAACAACACATTGTACAAGTGTACACAATTTATTTACCATCTTACATGTTTTAGTAGTACAAATCACGTATAAAAAAATCGAATTAAGTTCATTTAAAAAATTATTATAGTACAAAAATACTGTTCAAAACGTCTACATTTTGATTGTAAATACTTGGCCAAGCGTATTCAAATAGAGTTGCCAACTATAATCTATTATATAAGAAATATATAATTTCGGTCTTCACTCGAGTTTCTGTTTTTTGACAATGTTTATATAAAAAATTAATTTAAAAAATGTAAAGGGCGAAAATATTTTTATAATAGTAAACATTAAATTATGTTAAAACAATTTTAATTGTTTTTTAGGAAAACTATTATATATTTTATAAGTTATTCTAGACCTTATAAAATATACTTTTTAAGATCCATTATTTTTTATATCGTTGCCCAAAAATATGGGTTTCTACAAAAAAAGGTTGGCAACCCTATTTCCGAAACACTAAGTTTGCACTCGAATGCAAAAATTTAAAGGAAGATGTGTTTATTGCAGATAGAGATAAAATACTGAAATTTAATACAATTTTTTTTTCATTAAGACTCACAATTCCAAAAATCTTGCAAAGTAAACTATTAGAAGAATACTAGGAACTGCATCATAAAAACAATTTTATTTTTACAAAAATGAAAGAGTTATAATTTTATATTTAAAAGCATGTACATGATAATAGGACTTTTGACTCTAGTGTATATTGGAAACCATAAAACAAAATTTTGTATCTACAGTTATCCGATCGTTAAAACAGGAATATAAAAATTTATCGACACCTTTATTAAAATTTTAGTTTCACTGATAATATTACTATCCAGTGATGTAAAAAATATACAGACACTAGTTTATATACAAGATATATAGAAAATGTTACCTTTTATGTACTAAAAATAAAATATGTATTCTTAGCAAATAAGACTTAAGTTAGTCAAACAATTGTAAGAATTTCGAAGAAATACAAAAGATTTTCATTAGCTCTGTGGAAAAAATATTTCCCGATTCGCGTGCACTAGTGTAAGAGACCTGGCAACATCGATTACGACAGCAAACTATTGTACACATCTTCAACATATATGCATTCTTTTTTACCAAATTATTAACTTAGTTTAGGCGAGGGTAAAATCACAAATGCCATCAAAAATAAAATAAACTATATAAGCAATGACTGGCCTTTGGTATTCATATTAATTCCCAAACCTTGGAATATGATCTTTTTCAAAGTGTTACCGTGTTTTATAATACGAGCGAAAGGGCGATTGTGAGACCGAACTTCTTTCCCCTTCTAAAGAAGGAAATTCTTTCTTACCATCCGATAAATCGGTCTTCCCCTACCATTATTCACATTTTTACCCTAAGGTAGGCAATGTATCTGCAGTGCCCTTATAATTGTATTGCCTGTGAATGATAGGAGGCAATCTGCAATAATAAGGGCACTGCAGATACATTGCCTACCTTAGGGTAAGGACGTGAATAATGGGAGGGGAAGAAGGATTTAATCGGAGGAGGGGAAAGGAGTTCGGTCTCAGGATCTCCCTTGCACTCGTATTATCTACCTTAGGGTAAGAATATGAATAATGGGAAACAATAAAGGTCAAGACACTGCGAGTACAAAACAAAGCAAAACCACCACTATAAAGTACTTGTAACAAAGGGACAAGGCACGAAGTTATGGATGGATGTATTTGAAGACATTTTATTGGGACTTGCAATGAGTACCAAAACTGGACAGTCGTTGTTTTTAAAATTACAATAGTACAAAATATTATATAAAAAAAAAAATGCAATCTTAGTCACTCCGGTTAGTGTTACGTAACAAACTGAGCATTAGAACACTATTACGACTTAAATTAAGCAAAATAAATATGTTAGTATTTCAATACTCGCTAATATAATTCTCTGAGTTACATATATTAATATATTATCAGCTATCGGGAACATCCTTACTACACTAGTGTACAAGAAGTTAGCTTTTTAAAAACATCACTTCTACAATTTGATTAATAAAAATAATATTTCTGCCTACGATTTAAAGTTCAATTTTGATGATTATTAAAATCAAGGGAAAATAAATTTTGTATGGGAATCATTTAGCAGATCTTGAAGTGAAAATGTTCATCGACTTTTCCAAAATTAATGGAATGGACTCAAAGAGGTTGATGAGGAAATAAGCTGGGTACTGTTTCGTTGCCTAATTATTATTTACTTTTTTCTCTTTGCAAATTATTAATTTATTATTATCAAATAATTACATTACATTCGTTAACACACTACATTATTTTCTGATAAGTTTGTAGAGGTCTTAGCCAAGTAAATTTTGACTTTCCATTTTAACTTTTCAATAAATTCTAGAGTGTCCATAAATATTTGTCCCCAGCGTCCATAATATTTACAGATGTTTTCCATTTTCGGTTATATAATCGAAATATTATATAACAAGTATTGATTTTGCTGGGACAGATTTTTTCACTTGTGTTGTGTCACTTGTGCTATTATATAAATAATTTTATAATTGCTATTTTCTGATAAAATTAATAATTTGTATAAAAAAACTATTGTTTTAATTTAAAATTTGAGAGTATTGGTAGCAATTAGTAATGAGTAAAAATCAAAATAAAAATTTCACCATTAGCATATTTAATTTTATTTTATCAAAATTTTGTTTTGATTTTTTACAAACAAATAAAACAAATCTAAAGAGCAGTAGTAACTCAGTTGGTAAGAATTCAACTTACAGTATAAGATCATGGGTTTGACTCTGCGGTTACAGGACTTTGGTTAAACAGAATCAAATAAAAGTATCTTGAAGATATATTTTGAAAATATTGTTCGTCTTCTTTAAAAATATGTAAATAAAATAAAAAATTCTTTAAAAATACTTCAAAATAGAAATAATCAACAAATTAGTTATGTACTTTAAAAAAAGACTATAGTAATGGCATTCAAATTAGATTTATACTCCAAAGTTGACGCACGCGTGGTATAATAAAAATAGTTTACTTAATAATAAAATGGTAGATAAAATCAAACCCAGGATATTACAACGTAAGAGAAACATCTAACCGAGACTATTTGTTTATATTTCAACTTTTTTAAAATGAATTTATAATCGACCCAAATGCCCTTTTAAATAAGGCTTTAAATTAAAAAGAATTTAAATCAATGCCAGATCTATGATGCGTACATAAAAATGTTCCCGATATAAGGCGTGTGACACACTGGGCTTATGCCTTAGGCACGTTCCAGACGCGTGTGTTGCCATCCTGGCCCACCGATACCACAGTCTCGTCGTCCAGCCACGTCAACCCAGTTATTTGACTTTGCGGGTGAGCATCTAAAACAGATAACAAAGTAAAATGTAATTTGCGGGGAAAAATTTCTAGATTATCATAGTACACATACATGTATCACATACATAACATATCGTCGCGCCTGTCTCCCGTAGGGGTTGGCAGAGACCACAGATATCCATCCGCTACGATCCCGGCACATCCTCCCTGCTTCCTCCACACTCATCCATCTTTTCATCCATCCTTCCTCTCACATTCATCGTAGTGAAACAGCTCTCCGTTAGTCGCTTTTCGCCCTCGTGAGAATCGTGAGACGTGACGGACGGCGAACCACGTTGCCGTCATTTTTAAAAAATTCTAATAATCCTATTATTAGAATTCGTCATAGTGAATCCCACGAGCCGCAAGGGAGGATGGAGGTCAGCCCCAGCAGAGCCCCGCATGCGGAGGTAAGACACTGTAGTACCCGGGGGAGCCCGATCCCGGGACGGTCGGCACGCTTGCGACTAAGCTCGCCCCTAGCCACACATCTATTGGCACGCCAGACCGTGGAATGGATCACATGTTGCCAGTAAAAAAATATTTCACTCTGCAACTACCGATCGTAAATAATAAAATTTTGAAATGACATACAAAAAAAAGTTGTCATAATTTATTTTTCCTAAATACAGTCATAACTTCACAAACATATAGACATATTAATACATACATTTCCGCAAACTCCATTATATCATATTTCATATTGAAAAAATTCACTCTACGTATAAAACATGTTTTACAACAGCCAATTGTAATAAAATATCAATTTTTTCACACCGCCATTTTAGGGAATTAAGTTTTAGCGATCTGCGCAGGGCGGCTGGCAGAGACTGGATGCGTGTAGCCGAAGATCGGGCTAGGTGGCGCGCCTTGGGTGAGGCCTATGTCCAGCAGTGGACTGCTGCGGGCTGATATTGAAGTTTTAGCGGCGTTTGCGATACAATACGGTATTCGAATCTTCAATAAACAATGTCTCTGTTGTTACAGATATCTATGGATAGCGTTGATTGCTTTCATTAAAGAATACACTTTATCGTTGACCATCTTATGCATACATAAACAATCGTCACGCCTGTTTCCCGTAGGGGTAGGCGGAGACCACAGATCTTCGTCTGCTTAGATTTCGACACACATTCCTTGCTTCCTCTAAACTCATCAATCTCTTCATATATGCTCACCGGTTTAATGTACTCTCGACCTGGCTTTTCTATTTCAGCAATTTGGTCAAGGTATGTTCCCTTTGGTCTTCCCTTACCGACCCTTCCATCCACATCCGCGAAGCACATTTCTTATACCGGTGGTCTTTCATCCATCCTCTCTATATAAACAAACAATTAGGTCGACGACATATCGGCTGTAGTAAAAAAAATACCTTATAATCTTTGAAATGGAATTTACGTTTCAAATTTCTTTTATCAGTTGTCTTGCACCCATCCTCTGTATGTGCCAGACGATCTAAGCGTCTCTTTATCAACTTTTGTCAGGACACCTTCTTTTACACCTTAAAAAAATATGCTGTGTGTAAAACTGTCTGTGCGTGATCACTTACTCTTGATGATTGTATGCTTGGCGGGCTGGTCAACGTTCCACACTATGATGCTGGTGTCCAAGGAGCCGGAAGCAACGCGCTTGGAGTCTGGGGACCACGCAACGCAGTTCACTTTCGCCGAATGGAAGCCCCACTCCTTATTATGGGCCAACTGAAAGACGGTGTCAAATGATTTATGACCATCATCATTACCGTATTAATTAATCAATATTATAGAGAGCTGCATAATCACAGACTCAGACATGTTATGTGTGAGACGGGTGGTAATTTTGATAGTGGTAAAGCCACGATGCAGACGAATACTTTATCAATGGCATAATATTTGTCTGTAGCATGAACGGGCCGGCACGCCCGGGGAAGTACCACACTCCCGTAGAAAACCTGCGTCTGAGTAGTAGCTTAGCTATCGCGCTTCGTACGGTAAGCAGCTGAGTTCCGGAGGCCCAACAACGTCCCCCTCCCACTCCCATAATGACACTTTCCTTAAAGGTTGCAACGCTTCCGCACTGTCTATGGCGCTGCAGATGTCTATGGGCGGCGATGATTGCCTTACATCAGGTGACACGCCTGCTCGTTTGCCTTCCTATCCCATAAAAAAATTTGTTCTAGGGAAATGTTCGGATAGGGCTCGAGGCAATGACATAATATCCAAACCTTGAATATTTGAAGGCGGTAAAAAGTTTCTCGACGACCTGTCTGACCCGTTATACCTACTTCGAGAACTAGATTATTGAATGGTATGATTGAGATGGGTATGGGTGACAAAATGATTGAGAATTAGATTATGGAATTGTATTATTGAGATTGGTAGGGGGCGACAAAATGTTGAACCAATTTATCAAATTGTATTATTGAAATAGGTAGGGACGGCAATATGATTGAGAACTAGATTATCAAATTGTATTATTAAGGTGGGCAGGGGCGGCAAACTTTGTATAGCCTATTGGCGGCAAATGTACCGACCCTTCCATCCGCATCCGCAACGTAAATTTCTTAAAACAGACTCCTTTCATCCATCCTGTCTATGTAAATAAACAATTAGGCCAACAATATATCGTCTGTGGACAAAAGACAAAGAAAAAGGCAGAAGTTAAAAACAATCGTGAGAAGGATTATAATAAATTATTTCCCACTTGTAAAATACTGCCCGCAGACAAAAAATCGAATACTTGTAGTAATGTAGATATTCGATTTTTTTGTATTTTATTTTGTATATATCGATAGTAGGGATTATAAAATATATGTAAATAATAAATATGATACAAGAAATGTAAAATGCTTATTAAACCGAGAATGACCAATTGTTACGTTACGGGGAAAGATTACCAAAAAATCAAGGTTTTTAATTTTTTTTTAAATGTTTTTATTAAATTTGAAATGTTTAGAGGAAGTCCGGAAATAAGTAAAAATGTGCTGAAGGCAAAACTAAGGAAGTTGTTTCTTGACAAACTATGATTTGACGAGTAATTGTTTCAAACACAGTATATATTTGTTATCTGTATAGTAAATATAGTATCTGTATAGTTGTAATTATGTAAAATTGAGTGTCTCGTCATCATAGTTAAAAGTTTTTGAGTGTGTTAGTATAAGTACATAGGTTATGTGTTAGTATTTTTTTAAATAATAAATAAAATCAATACCTTATAATCTTCCGTGTTATACAGGATCAGCTTCCTGTTGGCATCGCAAGCCACCAGATACTTGGAGTCAGGGCTATAGCGAACATCAGTCACTGGCCCCAGGTGTGTAAGCTCGCTCACCGGACTCAGGGAGCGGGAATCCAATTTATATAGATGCACTTTGCTATCCGCACCTGTGGATTATATATGAGTTTTCCGTAAAGGGGGCCTACCATAAATTATGTCAAATAAATACAGGAATCCAATTTATAGGTGCACTTTGCTATTCGCTGTGGATGTTATAAGAATTTTCTACATAAGCGGCCACCCATCATCATCATTATCAATATTAACCCACAGCAATTCACTGCTGAAGATAAACAATGGCGAAAAATACAAATGGCTGTCTTATCGCTTAAAGAAACTAATTTCTTCGAGACAACCGTAGGATAGACACAGTGTTAAGATAATTTTGTGTATCAATATTCAAATTACATATTTATATGAATTTAAGGTAATTCTAAATAATTTATTTTACACAAATTACAATTATTATAGTTATTTTATATAAACCAACATCTTTACATAATCTGCCAACAGATGGCGCTAAAATATATATAAAATTTATTTTGTGTATTGTATAAAATAATTCAATAATGATATTAATTCTAATACGCCGACATATACCAAGTTGGATCTCATAGAATGAGAAGACAATAAAATAAAACGCTCACGCAGATAGTCAGAACAATTTGGTTCTTTCTTCCTCGACATAACAGCAAGATATATAATAGGCGTTGTTGATTGCTTTCTACCACACAACACGCTTGCTCGTTTGCCTCGATATCGTATAAAAAAAAACAACACTTACCACCCACTGCGACATGCTTGGTCTGAACATCAATGGCGACGCAGGACGGCTCGAAGTTGAGCGGCATGGTGGATTGCTTGCTGTTACCCATCAACACCAACAGCTGCAAGTAAAAAAAATTGAATATTAAAAACATACCCAAAATCTGGATGAACGGTGATCCAGTACAAAGCGTTTTTCCCGAAACTTCTTTCTACACATAACCATCCTGTGAAACCAGCTACCTTCAGTGGTATTTCCGAACCCGCACGACAGTGGCACCTTCAAAAAGCAAACCTAAACATACTTTAATACATAAATAACAAGTAATATAATTTTTAAGTCAATTCCTACTTTTATATCCTGCTAAATATCTTAGATTATTTTTCCCAGATAATACTAAAATTAATTAATTTAATTAATATTTAAAAAAAACTGTATTAACATCAAGAATCATTGTAGTAAATGAAGAAATGAATGAAGTTTAAAAAAAAGTATTTAAACTTGAGTGGATGATTTAAAAAAAATAATAACGATTGAAAATTTGGACAAAATAAATAACAACAAAAAAAAATTGAAAAATTAATAATTATTACAACTAATTAGTGTAGTAACGTCGAACTGTATAGTATACGTATTTCCCACGCACACACGCACGTACGCACGTACGCACGTACGCACACACGCACGAACAACACACAACTCATTAATTACTTTTTTAATTAAATTACAATAACAACATTACTGAGACAAATATATCAATAATACACATCTCAATATCAATGCATATACAACTTCTTACTTCCTTGACAGTTGCAACTACTGTAGTGTCCTCTTCAACAATATGATCCATGGCTCGAGGCTGCGACCCCAGTGGCACGCAGTTGTCTGTATAAGTCGGCACATCGCCTGAAACAAGATCAATGTGCGTGTAAAATATTCCTTTGTCTCATCCATACATACATACATATCGTAACGCCAGGGGTGGGCAGAGACCACAGATCTCCATATCATACGATTTCGGCAAACTTTCCTTGCTTCTTCCACGCTCATCACTCTTCTGCAACTTCTCATGCAAGCTCGCCGGTTAAGGGTGCTTACAAACCACCAGTGTTGCCGTTTTGACGACAACTTCAAAACACTAAAGTCCCGTGACGTCATACGACAATCAAAACGTATTACGTCACTTATTCACAAACCACGAAACCAGTGTTGCCATTTGGATGGGAACTTCAAATTTAAAGTATTAGTAGTATTAATTTTAAATAGTTTTAGCTATATTAGTTACTGTATTGTACTATTTATCTGTATCCCAAAAATATTCAATAGGGATTTTGAATATTTTTGGGAATTATTTAAGACAATTATTTAACTCTATCTTCTATAAAAAAAAATAATTCTACTTACCTTCCGCAGGAGGTAACGCGCGTCGCAAGGAATCGTCGATCCCACATGTGAGGAGGGAGCCGTCTTTACCCACACACATCCCGTTCACTTGGTTTCCGTGACCTGCTCCATTCACATGACGACCCTCGCCTAGAAATACAGCACAAATTGATATTTGAAAAAGTAAACACAGCGGACCGATTCTACTACATTTAAGCTAAGTCGATGAGAAAAATATGAATTAAAGACATCCTGAAGCAATCATTTCTTCCCAGTCACCACATAATGGGTGTATCAATAAGAGCGCACTAAGTGTATTTTTTTTTTCAAGCAACTGGCAACTCTGAAATTTAACAACTGTCACCTATGATTGTTCCAATTATAATAAATGGAGCATTACACAAAAGAACAACGCGTGAAAATTGTGAAAAGCCATTGCAACTATGGGGAAAGTTACGCTGAGACTGCTCTCAAACTTATCGGTCGAGAAAGTGCACCTTATGTGTCAACAATTTCAACAAACTGGATCGATTATGGACCGTCAGTCTCCTTTGCGCCGACGTACGGATGGGTCTGTCGATAACATTGCTGCTGTAAACGAGTGCCGTTGAAAACGCGAAAACATAAATTCTGCATCAACATCATTTCGGCAAACAACTGCAAATTTCACGAAGCACTACTCAGCGAATTTTGACGAAAGACCCCAACCTTCACCCGTACAAGCAAGCAAGGCGACGATATCCAGACCGAATAATCTAACGAAATTTCGATGTCAACACAGGCGAGGAGGCCTGGCATTAAGCGCCACCTAACCCGATCTTCGGCTTCAGGCATCCAGTCTCTGCGAACCGTCTTGTGCAAGCACCAGCTGGCCGGGGGCAAGGGGGGACTAGTTCATTGCCACTGCAGTTTGCTAGCTCAGAACCATATCGGTAACTTTGGCACTCTGGCAAAATTTTTCATTTCATATCATATCGACCAGAGAATCTACGAGAATAGCTCTCAGAGCAACTGTGTGCTTGTGAAGCAAACGGATTCTCAATATTCAAATATCGGCACCATAGTAATAGAATCACTATTAAATAACATTTTTTTTTGCATCAGATAAGGTGGTAGAAAAAAATACAGTAAACTAACCTGTCTCAGTGTTCCACTGTGTGACACAGCCATCGTGGCTAGCTGTAAACACCATTTTATTCTCCGGCTGCAGTGCAAGGCAGGTGATCGGCTTGTTGTGTCCCATCAAGACACGTAATGGCTTATCGGGGTTGTCTATATCCAAGTAATTGATCACACCAGACAGGGAAACCGACAATAGATGTTTTCCTTGCCATAGACAAGATACCTGGGGAAAAAGGAAAAAGTATTTATGTATTTGTATGTATCCATATTTATATCATCAACCTGCGGCAGTCCACTGCTGGACATAGACCTCCCCCATGAAGCGCCACCTAGCCCGATTTTCGGCTTCACGCATCCAGTTTCTGCCAGCCGCTCTGCGCAGATCGTCGCACCATCTAGCCAAGGGTTGTCCAGTTTGTGTGGGTAGCCTAACCTCTCCTGGGGATTCTTCGCACCCCCCACTTCATCGTAACCATGACCACTACCTTCGCCAGGAATAATGGGGCAACCGGGAACTGGGAGCCGTGGTTTAATGGTGTGCTTGATGAAGTGTTTGCCCGTAGTCGCCACACTGGCCAAGTGGATTGGCGACCTACGTAACGAGTAACGCCTACTTTGACGTGGCATTTTGTGCGATGGTTATACCGCCATCGATGGGTCGTCACTGCCTCGTTGGTTGTGTAGCAGGATGCACCACGTGCAGATGAGGTTGACAGTTGGACTTCTGCTCCATAGTTTGAGTATGCTCCCTTGTCTCTGTATTTAAATTTATATATTTTACTTTATTTTTTTTAGTACAAGCTGCACCACCTCCCAATCCAATTGTCTCAGTTTCGCCTGCAGATTGACTGGTAGTCTAATCGAAATGTTTTGTCATGACACTGATTTCAAATAAATTTATTAATATCACCATCTCTAAGTAATCTTCATAACTGACTGTAAGAGGTTCAACTCTTTTACACTATGTATTTATTACCTGTTGATTTTCCACAGCATTGCCCATATTGAAGGTAGTGGTACGTTGCTTGGTTTCAATGTCCCATATCGCACAGGTCTTGTCTCCGGAGCATGAAAGCAGTTGTTTGCCGTCAGGCGACCATGAAATGCCGTAAACGCCACCCTTGTGTGCTGGTGAGCCAATCTGAAATTATGTTGTCATCATCAACACCGACTATAATTACGAATGATTATGATACGAATACGAATGATAATACGAAAAACAATTCTCCTCTTTTCCGTCATTTTAAATCGCAATATAACTAATAGATTAACAAAATAAATATTGAAAGCCATTAATTCAAATGAATGAATGAATGAACAAAATAAATGTCAGTATTGATAGATTGACGTTCATTCATATTCAATTACCGTTTCTTTTGTATTACAAAAGTAAAACTTTGTTTCTGTGCTTTATGCTGTTCTTTTCTCTGAGGTATCGTGTGTTTTCGATTTCGTCCACGAGATTTACCGTGATAAGAAAACGGAAGATTATGTCGATTAAAGCCGCGGCGGGCAGTTAGTTTGTAATAAAATAATATTGAAGTCATTAATCGAGATAAAAACAATCTTATATCTCAAGTTGGACCAAGTTACGCACGGTATACAAAATTTCATCAAGATCGATTAGGTAGTTTTGCAGTTTTGTGGCGACAAATATCGTGATGCGAGATTTATATACATATGTAATAGAGAAATGCTAGTGTCGAAAAGTGGACTATGTTAGGTTGTTATGAATGAGGATTGTTACCTCTCCCTTCAGCTCGGAGGTGGCGCCATCATACAGATATATCTTGCCATCGAAGCCGGCAGACGCAAACATACTCCCATCTGGGCTGTAACGCACGGCTTGAGCGAAGCGAGTGTGTTCCTGGAAAAATCAAGTATGAACTTTACATCAGGGAACCAATCACCAATTTGCCATAAGAAAAAACCAAACCCATCATAAAAAATCTAGTATTTTTTTAAACTACTAGACATATTTTGGTGAAAAACTGTTAGAAATTCAAAAGCTACTAGTGACTGTACAATAACTCTTTTTTCCAATTGCTCTTACAATTGTATCACTTTATTTTCATTTAAAGCGGAAATAAAATACTTTCCGTGCTTCGTCTACTCTCATCGCTGTCCTCGTGCAAGCTCGTTTAAGGGTACTCTTGACCTGGCCTTTCCCAAAAACTTTCCCTACCGACCCTTCCATCCACATCCGCAACGCAATTCAGTCGTCTTTTATCCATCCTCTCTATGTGCCCAAACCATCTAAGCATCCCTTTCTTAACTTTTGTCACAACACTTTCTTTTACTCCACATTGCTCTCTTATATCTTCATTCCTTATTCTATCATTCATCTGCGTTCTCTGGCTACCACTACGGGAAACAGGCGATGACGACATGTAGCTATGTATAAAAAAATACATTTCACCTGTCTAACGTCACATTTGCGTGGTTCGTGGCAGAAAACAGACTAAACCGCACGGTAGTGGACGGCTAGCCATCCAGGTGATGGAGACGGAACCTATTTTTGACGCGTAGTGTGGGGTTGGTTACTATCTTAACCATCTTCCAACACGACTGACCTGTTTGGTGCACTTAAATTTGAACGGGGGTCCCTCGAAAACGGCGATCGTGTTGTCCTCGGACGCGGTGACGATCCGGAAGGGTCTAGCCGGCCGGAAGTCGACCGAGTTGATCGGCTTCGACTGCCCACTGATCTCCCCCACTGAGGTACCCGTTTCCGCCATGAACACATGACCGAATCTGAAGATGAATTCAAAATCAATACACCCAACTCTTTTTTACACAATTTTGAAATAACGCGGTTCACCAATAAGAATAAATACATGTGTGTTTACACCAATAGATCAATATATAATTATACAGTGTATTTATTTTTACTGGTGAACCGCGTTATTTCAAAATCGTGTAAAAAAAGACCAAGTAAAAAAAGATTTGGGTGTATACTTTCAAAGTTATTACTAGATCTATTTTCAATGGTTAGTCTACCGCTTTCGGAGTCATTGATGACCGCGTGACGATTCCTGCATAGGGCCTAAAGTTATTTCGTCAAAATCTGTCTACCCCACCAAATCGCCTTAGACAAGCGTGGTAAATTAATGTTTAAATAAAACTGAAATAACGATAAATCTGCTTCCTTATATTTCACATTAACTGACTAAAGTCTTGAACTATATCTACGAGTTCATTCAGTTGTACAATAGAATTGGATTTGGAAAGGGGAAGAATTGAATTTGAGTTTTTGACATTTGAGTCATAATCGATCAACGTCGTCGGAATTACGGAAGTGCATACATATGTCAGAGCGAGTTTCCTGTAGTTTCAACAAATTGCGCAGAGAAGAACCCCATGGAGTTTTAGTTGGTCAAAATTCAACATAGATAGATAGGTCCATTTTCTCCAAGATAGGTCCATCCATCCATAATGTATTCCCCACAAAATAAGGGCTGGTAATGTTTGTCCGAGTTTTGTTCGAGTGAAACCCCTCGGCTGGTGCGAAAGGTTTTTCCCACACATGCAACGTTTAGAAAAAATATACTTTACTTTTCCCGGCCTTCCCCAACGACAACCATGCGCTGACTGTCGGCACTCCAGGCGATGTCCTTGATAGGCCCACCGATGGGCTGGAACTCATTCTTAAGTATGTGCTCCTTATTCACAGTGTCCCAGATGCGCACTTTGCCCGAAGCGTCTGCAATATATAAAATTATTTTTATCATGGTTGCGATAAACAAACGAACAAGCATAAGTCTGATGCGAAGTAACCAACGCCGTCCATGGATATCTGCAGTCATAAAGGCACTGCAAATGTGTTGCCTACCATAAGTAATAATTGGCGGGGAAAAAATAATGAGAGAGAAGAGAGAGATAGAGAGGAGAAGGAAATTTAGAGAGAGGAAGGAAATATAGAGAGGGGAAGGAAATATAGAGAGAGGAAGGAAATATAGAGAGGGGAAGGAAATATAGAGGGGAAGGAAATATAGAGAGGGGAAGGAAATATAGAGAGGGGAAGGAAATATAGAGAGGGGAAGGAAATATAGAGAGGGAAAAGAAATATAGAGACGGGAAAGAAATATAGAGACGGGAAAGAAATATAGAGACGGGATAGAAATATAGAGACGGGAAAGAAATATAGAGACGGGAAAGAAATATAGAGAAATATAGAGAGGGGAAGGAAGAAATGAGTTAGGCCTCCAGATCGCTGAACTAACCGTACGAAACGAGATTATACGGTAATTTACTTCCACTTGACAACCGATAACCGTTAATATTGACGCTGCGTTCTCGAAAACGTAATTGGTGACTCCCCACGGGCTGATGTAAAAAAGTGTTAAATCCTTAACAGCGCCATTTGTCTGCACTAATAAGTGCCATAACATCCTAATTGGCAGTTGGGCTCAGTATCGATGTGACTGGTAAGTTTGGAGCCCTTTCATATTTTATAATATTTAAATGCATTGCTAGTCTTCTTTTATAAAAACATAGTGAGGCGTATATATAAATTTAAGACCGATTTGCACGGTGGCGGGCCAACGGTGTCAATGGTCGCGGGTTCGATCCCGCATCGGAATAAATATGTGTATGGCCCACATGTGTTTATTCCGAGCATCGTAACCCCGCCAATCCGCATTGAACAAGCGTGGTGGGTTGACGTCCGTTTCTTCAAAAATGGGAGTCCCGTACTCAGCAGTGGAACATATATGGGGTTATATATAACATTAAGTTTCAATTTTATTGTTATTTTATTATATTTATGCTTTAATATATTTATTTTTTTTGCGTAATGGGCTTCGCTTGTTAAATAAATTTTGTATAAAGATCTCAAAGGTACACAAGCCATTACGGAAACTTGAATCCGACCATATTGCAACTAACCTACTTTCATAAAACCTCAATGTGGGATATCCTGTTACCTTTTCATATAGTTTTGGAAAGTTAGCATTCCATGTTTCTTTTTTAATGTTAAAATCGTTATTTATAAACACATATAAATAGTTATTTTTTTAATTGTATATTTCGAAAACATATAAATAAAATATGGGATGTAAAAGAGCGCGATAATATCTCGACACTTGTCCACCGGCTAAAAGCGGTACGACCTTTTTAACTTCTTTTATCGCTTTCACCATGGGGAGTGCATCGAGGAACTATTCGGAATAATTCCCGCCGCTGAATTCCACAGTCTTACAACACGTCCAAAGGAAAAGTTTCAACATCACCATGTAGATGAGTTGCGGTTCATTACGTTGCATTTTTCCCGAAACTAAACGCACCACTACCACACGGAACCAGCGAGCTCTAGTGGTGTTTCTGAACCGGTACGACATTAGAACCCTGAGCCAACAACCCGCAGATAGCGCTGTTAAGGACTTAACAAGTGGTAACATTTTTTTATATAACCGCGTCTCGTATGGTGAGTGCAGTGAACCGTAGATCCGACAACCTAATCCCCTCCCCCCCCCACTTTACTTCCTATGCCATTCCATTTTTAATATCGAACCCAAAGGTAGACAAGGCATATTCAGTGCTGCAGATTTCTATTGGCAGCAGTGATTAGTCCGTTTGGTCGTTAGGCTAACTAAACATATGTATGTTAAATTTTTAAAAAAGAACTATAACAGACAGGACATATTATTAATATTATTAATGGAGTCAGGCGTTACTTTGCGGAAATCCATCACTATATGGACAGTCAAAAGTTTTACTTAGCTAAGATCCGCGACAAGCAAAACAATAACAGAAAATTAATAATGTGTGTTTTTCTGTTGGGTTAAGTGGATTTATTTGGAACTTACCGAAAATCGGTAAGTCTTTGGTTTAAGTTCTAAATAAATCCAATCAGATGTTAAAAATATAATACATAGGATAATATATAATACATAGGACAAATATAAAATATAATTGTGGTTAGTTTACTAGTAATAGCTAGTCAAAGATTAATATTACCACGTGATAATGACATTTTTTTTTCTATTAGCATAGATAATGAATGACTGGAACTTATCTTTTTATATTACAACGAAACAGGAAAGAAATTTTCACATTTTATGGTTTCTTTCAAAGACCGAATGTCCTCATATAAACAATAAAGGAAACATTAAAATATTTTATTTAAAACTTTTATGATTATATCAATGCTATCACGTCAGACCCTCTTTTGTTCTTTGGCAGGATATCCGTTTTCCAAGTAAAGATAAGAGATTGTTAAAAATATTGTTGCCCTATCTTTAATCGACATTTATATAAAAAGAAGCTATTCTTTCTCTTAGGCGGTAGTTAAGTTATATTATTTCTCATTTTATTTAATCTTACTGTAGTCTCAAAAACCTGAAAAAAGCAAATAAACAAATCCAGCTCACTCTTTTCAAAATACATTTGAGTCCAATACGTAAAGACATTCGTTCAAATGCATCACAGTTCAAAATAAACCAAAATTATATAAATGTCACACAATTCTACTTTGATAAGCTTACGAATATGTATGTATGATAACCACGCTATAAGGGATTCCCGGATAATATGGTATTGAAGGTTACGTTTGTGAAAACATTGAATACGCAGGTCTGCGCTGGAAGCAACAGGATGCTTACAATAAAAAATCGAACTAGATGGCGTTTTGGAGTGGACTAAGTCTAGCATGAACTACTGATAGCTGGCAATACTGAAACTATACACCATATATACTAACTATACTGACTATTACGGATCTATGGTGAATCTTCAACGTCTCTAAATTCACCATATTTATCACATTTACAATTTCGTCTGTTATATGAACAGACGAGGATTTCTAAAATAATACCTTTTAATATATGTATATATTTTTTTTAATTTTAGCTCATTATTTTTCTTTCCACAAAAGGAAGGGGCTTTTGTTCTTTTATTTAATTTTTAATATTTATGCAATACAAAACTTCATGCGTTTATTCTTTTCAAGGCTAGCAATCAAAGAGGGCTAGCAATGTTTTTATATAATATAATTAGAATTTTCGTTAACCAATCCAACTAAACTGATCGTGCTTATTCCAAGAAATATTCACATCAATAGAAGATACGACCTCACGACGTATAAATCGTGAGCCCGAACGTTACGAACTGAGCTGACCGTGCTAGATACAACTAAGAACATCTACATGGATGATGTTTTATGCAAAAAAAATTAAAATAATATATTACTCATTTACCATGTAAAAATATTGTCCCGGCATTACAATATTAAAGATGGTCTCCCTACAACAAAAGTCCAGTATAAAACACGTTATTTTGGCACCGTGCCAACTGGAGCGTCTATCTATGCTAAATTAAACCTCGCCAGCGATCCTAAGCGATAGGCCGTGTATTGTAAGAGCTATCTGGTAATATATTCAAATGAGCATTGTTATTCGATTCGGTTGTAACCATGCGTACCTACAAAAAACAAGAGACAGCGAAAATACAAAATAAAAATGAGCTAACCATGCAAAAAATATAAGTTTAATATATACATGCTAAACTAATTTTATATATATATATATATATATATATATATATATATATATATATATATATATATATATATATATATATATATATATATATATATATATATATATATATATATATATATATATACATATATATATGTATATATATATATATATATATATATATATATATATATATAATTAGTTTAGCAAGTATAGTAATGGCTTGTAATAAGTGAACGTAATCGCTTAATTAAAGTAATCTCAGATTAAACAAAAAACGGCTCGACCGATCTGAATAATTTTTACTTTATCCACGCCAACGTTTCTGCAATGCATATGGCGTTGATCGCTTTTTATCGGACGACACGCCTGTTCGTTTGCCTTCCTATCCCATAAAAAAAACGCTGTCTACCTTAAAATAATATGTGAATGATTACATCTTATCAGCCGCAGTGTTTCACCATTGACCCACCCGTCTTAAGTTCCGTCCTCGCCACCTGGATAATTGGCAGTCAACAACCATTTACTTCAACCGCAATAATTTGCTACGAACAGTGAAATTGTGTATTCGTTTTAAAAATTATTTTTCAAATAAAAATTCCCTTTCACGCGAAGTCGCATGAGAGAAGCCATTTTATTAATAAATTCACCGGCCGTTTTTTAGCGTCGGCTTTTGCTGAGGTCATCGCGCCTTCCCAGTCTAGCCAACTGGTTTGTTGATCGGCGCGCTTTTCTAGCCAGCTTCGCTCTATCTACCTCGACATTGGCAGAAAATTCACGATCATAGCGAAACTTTTTTAAACGAATGCAAAAAGTTGTAATTGCATGATGTTCTCGAAACCTATTCGGCCACGGTGACGTTTTCTAAGAAGTCAACTACGCGTGTTTATGTAATATTATTTTATGGGATAGGCAGTAGAGGACTAATCCCATCAGAAGCCTGGATATTTTTTTATAAAATAAATTATTCCTATTTTATTATTACCTATATAACATAACCTTTTTTATGGTATTTCCTATGTCATAAAAAAGGTTGTTGTTGTATAAATGATTATAGCTAAAAATAATATAGGTGGGCAAACCAGCAAGCATATCGCCTGATATGGAGAGCGACCTCCACGACACCACAAGAATCACGGAAGCATTGCCAGCCTTTTATGTATATATGTACCTTTAGCAAAAGACGAGGAGAGTACAAAAATAGTGCAATACATAAGTGAAACTGGAACTAATCGAAAACTGAATAGACAGAAAGATTAGCAGTAGAATTTTAATTTCAAAATTGTAAACAAGCGGTACAGGCTGTACTTATTTGTACCTACAGAACCTCCAACTCCAAACTACTTCCTTAACCAAGGCTACCCTCGGAGTTTCTCTGGTGAATAGAATTCGGAACGAACAAATTCGCCGAAGAACCGGAGTCACCGATAAAGCTGTTCAAGTAAGCAAACTGAAATGGCAATGGGCTGGACACGTTTGTCGAATAACCGACAGCCATTGAAACGTTTTCACATATAGTCAAGTAAAATTAACAAGACTTTTTCTTCTTAAAAAACTCTTTTCGCGTAGGCTGTACGTGTATTCAAAATAATTTTAAGACGAGTTATTCTTAGTGAACGTATTCAGCAATTAAGGCACGCACAGCCATAACCACTATGAGGCGACCCGAGCACTGTGATTAGAACTGGCTGGACTCCAAAATACTAACACACTGAGATCAAGAGTACGGGCATAACCAGAAAATTACTAATAACCTAAACTTTAAGATAAAATCAATAATATTTTTTTTAACTACTAATTTCAAACAAGGAATATTCTTTTATTTTTCTTTCAATAATTTTATCTTTTGCATCAACCCAAAGATTGATAGGCAGAGAATACCGTCAGACATTAAATCCGCCTTGTACCAGAAATGTACATTAAGAATAAATAACAAGAGAAGCGTCATAGGACGCTTCGTAGATGTGGAACGTTGACGTTCGTTGGGTCTCTACCGTATGCTCACGGCCACGTGTAAGTGACCCCGTATAGAGTCAAGTGGAGGGGAGAGTAGTATAAATAGAGACGATGTGATCCAGCTACCCTCGGCGGTCTCTCCGAACCGTTACGACATTGGAACCTTCAAAAAACAAGCCTATACATACTTAAAAGGCCGGCAACGCTTCCGCGACTCCTGCGGTGTCGCGGTTGTCCATGGGCGGCGTTGATTGCTTTCCATCAGGCGACACGCTTGCTCGTTTGCCCTCCTATCCCATAAAAAAAAGACGTCTCGGTCTACGATTTCACTTCCATACTCCACGGTAAGATGTTTCACATCATAAAGGTTCAACCATATTTATATTATCTATAACCGAATAATCCTTGTTTGAAATTAGTAAACGTTGAAAACCTGATTCTGCCAACGGACACCCATTATGTGGTAGGATAGAAACCCAATGGGCGCAAACCCAATAAGGTATAATAGCCATGTGACACAAATGCTAGACATGAAAATCTCTGACGCGATAGATCAGGCTCAGGGCCAGAGATGAAAGCAGATTTTTTGCCGTGTCTACTACCTTTGAAAGCATGCGAACGCAGCGATGAAACATTGAAATAGCAAAAAAAAGCCTACTCATATCTCAAAGGCCCGCAATACAGATGGTATATATCTATGATGTTCCGCTTGTCTATGGGTGAGATTGCGTATGTCTATAGGCGGCGTTAAATGCTTCCCATGAGACGACACGCTGGCTCGTTTGCCTCTTTATCCCATAAAAAAGTGAGTAAACGACCCGTGCGTGCGTGACTCGAGAAAGACTCACCGTACCTACTGGAATGCCATTCATCCACATGGTATAGATGAGACTTGCAGAAATATGCCGAAAAATTCTTAAATCTGCAATTCTTAAGAATCTAGCCGTACGGTATTATCTTGCTTTTATTATTTATGATCTTCGAAATATTTACGGAAACGAAGTATTTCTACCGCGAGTCCTATTTTGATCGCTTGTACAATGCGGCACAAACTAACTGTACTCTCCAATTCGGGTTAAAATGGTGGTTTTTATATCGTTATTACGGTATCAGAAACGGTTATTATTGAACTCAAGTTAAAGTCGCGACTCGACAAACTAAATTGTTATCGTATCTTACTTCAATCATAGAGACTCAAAGTTACCGGCAAAGTGGAGGAGAAGAAGACCTTGACGGCGCCACCTTACAAGATGGACCGTTCAGGTATCAAAAATATTAGTCATGAAAATCACTGACGCGATAGATCAAGTTGAAGACCATCAGAAATGGAAGCAGATTTGTCGCTGTGTACTACACATTCGGAAGCACCACAACACTCTATGAGCAAATGATCCGAAGAGGAAGAGAGGAAGATAAGGGTTAGGACTTAAATCAACATCAATACAGCCTTAACTGTCCACTCTTGAACACTAGTCACCTTCAAAATAAAGGATGTTGCATAATCTACATCTCAATTCATGAGGTTCATAACCCTTTATTTCAACCTTAACATAAAAAGTGCACACCTCACGAAACTATCTGCTTATACTGATAGAAACTAACTTAAAATGGAAACTATGATATTATGGAACATACATATGAATTCATACATATATACATACATCTTGTCACGCCTGTTTCCCGTAGGGGTAAGCAGAGACCACAGATCTCCATCCGCTATGATCCCGGCACAACTTCCTTGCTTTCTCCATACACATCCATCTTTTCATCCATCCTTCCTATCACATTTATCATAGCAAAACGGCTCTCCATTAGTTGCTTCTCGCCCTTATGAGAATCAGGAAGTGATGGGTGGCAAACCACGTCACCGTCATTTTTAACAAATTAGGTTTATAATAATTCGTCATAGTGAATCTCACAAGCCACAAGGGAGGATGAAGGTCAGCTCCAACAGAGCTTTGTTACTGTATGGCACTATAGTATTTTTTTTACAGTTTACAGGAATTGAACATACAACCCTTGGCATACAAATTGAATACTTTAATCACTGAGTGATGTATTTATCAGTAAAATGTATAAAAATATAGGCTATATATCTACCATAACAGTAGAATATAGATAAATAATTAATCATAAAAAATGATTATCTCAAAATGCAGTCATATTAAAATAACTGATAAACCTAGATTACTCATTCTACAACTATTTATCTTCAGGTGTGTCCCTCTATATTAATGCTTGACATTACCAAAAATAAATTTGCGTGCAATTTACATGCGTTATAATAAGCAAAATCTTAAGTATTTTATCTCGTTCTCTTATAGACTCGATCGTATAGATGTATGTGTTTATCTCTCTGTAGTGTCACTCGTTTCATCAAGTTTCAAATCATGATGCTAAAGAACTTTTCATTACAAAAAACATGTACACAGAATACACACAATAGAAGTGAAAATATCAGAAAAATAAGCACCACACACAAAGAAACCAATATAATACGAAACACTTTATAATGTATTCTTCTTCATAAAGAAAAGAAAAGAAAAGTGAATTGTTAAGAAAAGGAAGAAGATACATAAAGGAAATGGAAGAGAGTTGGACCGTTGCACTCATCATCTAAAACATACACGGTATAGTAACTCCTGGATGAAGCACACCCATTCATGTCTCAATCATCATTGACTTAATATTCAGAAATTCGAATTCAAATTATGTCTTAAAATGTATCTAATGGATTCAGATTTACCACAAAAATTACCACTTTATATACCTAAAGTAAGAATAGTTTTACAAAATTTTCTCAAAATATGAAAAGAAAATCAGTTTATTGATGTTTATATAAATTTACTATATGGACTTAATGGCCTATGAATTGTATCATGAAATTACTACATATAATTAAAAAAAAAAAAATTTATAGTGTATATAGTGGTAGCAGATGGAGCTCTGTGATCTCTGCCAACCCCTACGGGGGATAAGCGTGAATATATAAAAAAATAATTTATATAATAGTAAACAGTATGTAGACTCACCATGATGATGAGGATACTGAGAACTTGATATTTTATAAAAGCTAACTAGCAATGTTGAATATGGTTCACATCAATAGAGAACTTTTCTTCAGAGTGTAAACCCAATCTTAGCTGATCTATTGCTACTTCAGATTTATAATCCAACACTAACATATAACACTACTAAACTGTCTTAAATTCCTATTGTTAAAATAAATAATGTTCATTTCAACTACAACTGATATTAAAATATTTAATTTACATGACTGTATGACTCAATGTTTTATCCATTCAATAAACAACGTAAATACTTATTTCAACATTCACTGAAACTTCTGTATAATATTGTGCATTGAAGTTTTTTCCACAAAAACAAATGAAATAAATTTATATTAAAAACTAATAAGCATTACCTCCAGATGCAATGTAGAAACCACTAGGTGAGTACTTCGCGACGTTAACTTGACAAGAATGCTCTGTGTAGACATCAGAGATGGCCGGATTTTCAATATCACGGATGATAACTGAATTTCCGTTAGTATATAGGAAATTTCGACCTTTCGGATCACTTCCTAAAACGAGCGGCGTTCCACGCTGTGTTCTTGGCAATGCCGCGAAAGTGTATTCTGCAAATACGGAAAATAAAATCAGTTTTCGAATGGAATCAGTAAACCCATATACAACTGCAAACACGATGTTTTCAAAAATGTAGAAAACGAGAAACACTCACTATTTGTATACGACATTCTAACTGTTCAATAAATATTTACTACACTTACTAAGCTAAAGCTAAGTTTAAATCAGTACTTTTCAATTTATCTAAAAAAACAAAATCAGCCGCTAACACTCCATAGCCTTCCAAAAAAGTGACGTGACGTAAAGATAAGCCTAAATTACCTTAGTGTTGTTTGTGAGTCTTCGACTTAAATTTTGCATTTTAAAATCGAGAAAATCACATTCATTAAATGAAATTAATCGAAAGATGATTAAAACCCTTATGATAGTGAAACACAAACATGAATGGAACTCACACTAAATATATTGAATATGAAATATAAAAAGCATTTACAAAAGAATAAATATTAAATGACGCAAAAAATTTTGCTTGAATAAAAATTGAAGTTACAGTTATTGTTAAGTTAGAATAAATGGTCACTCCTAGGATATAAATATACATATATATGGTCACTAGGGTCACCACTAAGGTATTAATATATGTATGGCCTACAAGTTATTACTTCGACTCTTCTCTTCCTCTTAAACTGCAGACGCCTTTGTCCAGCAATAGGACATGTATGGATTTGTTAAGAAGTGTCACTATTTCCACTAAACATTGTGTTATGTTTCGATTACTGTACAATATGATAACGTTAATAAAGTCTGACACTACCCTTTTTGAAATTGTTTTATTATTACTTTTGACAGTATCAAGTTTCTTACATTTCTCTAGTTACAACTTTTTTGAACCAAGCAACTTTATCTTATTTTTTCTAATTATTTAATGTTTCTTGCTCAAATATAAAAAAAAATCTTATGCACGAATACATATTGAAACTTCAGCAACCTGAAAAATTTATAAAATTGTAACTTTTATTTCAAACTTATATTGACAAAATAAATATTAAAATGTGATTCAAATATGAATCAATTTCTTAGTATCGATTTAATATTATATTAATGTACACCACTATTGAAACTTCGTTTCCATATTTTGAACTGTATGTTGGTACACAAAATACGAGAGTGTAACCATATAAGGTAAAAACTACTGTACAAAATAATCTGTGTCAAAATATGTGTCTCAAACTATCGTAAAATATTTGTTAACACTATTTTAATCAATAGAATGAAAACGCATAAATAAAAGCCTTTTCATTTCTTAAGAAATTTATTAGGTGTACAAATAAGTTTCCGCAGTTTTTTATAAAAAATTAGGAATTTATTGTAAAGGAAAAGTACATTACGTTTTATTCAAAGTATTTTCCATCATTTGCCACTACTTTTCCCCATCTTTCTGGCAACATTCGGATACCCCGTCGAAAAAACGCTTCATCTTTTGACGCTATCCACAAATCTACCCAATTTTTGGTGTCTTCATATGATGTGAAGCGCTGCTCAGACAGACCATGTGCCATCGACCGGAACAGGTGATAATCAGAAGGGGCTAAGTCTGGTGAATACGGCGGGTGGGGTAAAACTTCCCAGTTGAGTGTTTCCAAGTATGTTTTTACCGGCGCCGCAACATGTGGACGAGCATTATCGTGTAAAAGAATAATTTTGTCGTGTCTGGAGTAGTAATGGGCGCGTTTTTCCTTAAGTGCCCGACTCAATCTCATCAATTGTGTTCGGTAGAGAGCTCCAGTAATGGTTTCGCTTGGTTTCAGCAATTCATAATACACGACACCAAGCTGATCCCACCAAATACACAGCATGAGTTTTTTTCCATGAATATTCGGCTTAGCTGTCGATGTTGATGGTTCGCCGGGCTTAACCCATGACTTTCTCTTCTTTGGATTATCGTAGTGAATCCATTTTTCGTCACCAGTGACTATACGATGCAAAAACTCTTTTTTTATTCCTGGCAAGCAGCATTTCACTCATGCATAATCGGCGTTCAACGTCTCTCGGCTTTAGTTCATATGGAACCCAATTTCCTTGTTTTTGAATCATTCCTAACGATTTTAAACGATGTGAAATTGCTTGTTGAGTCACTTGTAGAGTAAGTGCAAGTTCTTTTTGCGTTTGGGACGAATCTTCCTCCAATAGTACTTCTAATTCCATGTCTTCGTACACTTTCGGCCTTCCACTGCGTTCTTTGTCTTTAACGTCAAACTCACCGTTCTTAAACTTTTGAAACCATTCCTGACAACTTCTCTCACTTAAAGCAGCTTCACCATATGCTTCTAGAAGCAATCGATGCGCCTCAGCTGCAGATTTTTTCACATTAAAGAAGTAAATCAAAAGTTCCCGCAAATGATGCTTATTCGGAATAAAACTTGACATTTTTGCACGAAAAAAATTACGTGATGCTGATACGGAATCACTAGTACTTTGAGGTTATGGTGTTGCCAGATGACTAAACTTGGGATATTACGTTTTACATCTGACAATTTCTCCATAACCTTCTGGTGGGGCCATCTTTTGACAAACCGCGGAAACTTATTTGTACACCTAATAATAATTTCTAAAACATAGATATTCTATTTTAAATAATATAAGGAGATAAAAATGAATGACGATGATGATATCCTGATAGAAAATCCTTTAAGCCGCTATGAAAATAAAAAAATCAAATGTTGTTTTATTTTTGTTGCACTTTAAAAATATATTTTTAAATTATGAGTAAATTTTTTTGGTCCTACGTTCCTTAAAAAATTGCTATAACGGAAATTAATATATAAATCACATTTAACAGCGTTGAATATATTTTTTTAAATTGTACGAATATTACCACTTATTAAATCCATCGTTTTTTATAATAAGTTTGCAAAATATGGTAAAAAAAGCACTTTTTTCTTTAGATTTAAATTATTCTCTCTATGAACGCGGAAAACTTCGACAAAAACACAAGCTTACTCTTATGAAACTCGCTTATAAATTCCTGTAGCGCACTATGGTGAGCCATGAAGATAAAAAAACAGAATTTTAAGTTTAATACAGTACAAAAAAAATCAGGGAAAAGGCAATCATTCATTAATTATAAATAGACACTTCAATTAATTATATCTAGTTATTTTTAATATTAATCTATTGAAGAATTTTAATATCTGTGATATTAGTCTATGGTATGACAAATAGCGCGCTTACGTTTAAAAATCATTCCATTTCAAAGTCGATCGTTCTGATGTAAGCGTCAAAGTTTTTCACGTAGTGTCAAAAAATGCTACGGGAATTGCATCATGTAGAATTTCTATGTTCCATATGTTATTTCTTCAACATTTAATGATTAATTGGTATAAGACAAGGGACGAAATTGATATTTTTATTGAAAATACCTTTGTCGCGGCACATGGAAATATTTTCTAGTTTTTATTTGACGTTAGTTTCCACGTGGTGAATGTCATTTTTAGTCTACGTGTTAATTTGCGTGCAGTTAAATAGTGTTTAAACTTGTATGTAGTACGAATACTATTGAGCAATGGAGTCCTTGAACATGTCGAAGCTTAATTTGTCGAGTGTCAGGAGCCACGCTTCGAACGACACCGTGACTAAGCATGAGATTGAAGTTAAGCTTGAAAAAAACGTAAGTTTTCAAGCACCTGTCTTTTACCTATTGTTTGGAAAAATATTGTGCTGTTTTTTCTTATGCGCATTAAAAAATAAAATATTGCCCTCTAAGTTTAAAATAATTAAAAAGAGTGCGTTTCTAAACATAATTATAAATTTCTATTTTTTAAGTAATTGTTGAATAAAAAATCTATTTTCAAATTTTTTCTTTTAGACACTAACCGATCCTGATGGTGAATATCATTGTGAATATAGAGATGATATATGGAAAAATCTTCTGGAACAAGATGCACAGAAGCCTACAATTCATCTGCAGTCACCACAAGTAAGTAGAAATGTAGTCCTGCCATTAATTTTGTATTATTCTTATAATTGAGTTAGTCTAGAATCTTCTTACATTTTCAGATATCTTTTAACTTACAAATAATAAGGTTTGATTTTTAGACTTAGCGTGAAGCTACATCAACATTTTTCTAAATAAGGCAGTATTTTAAGGGAGCCATTTGTAGGAGTAAGTAAAAATTTTATTTTGCAGGTTAAATTTATTTTTGATGACTAATCACATTTAATATTACATGTTATATATCATAGTTAATTGTAATGGAAATAATTTATGTCCATTACAATTAACTATGATATATAACATAAATCATTACATTTAGAAACAAAGGAAAATTTAATATACATTTTACTTTTGAAATAAAGAATAATTATCTATGTTACACACTGTATTATTGATTATAAATTAAATGAGACAGTAATTCTTTATGTGAATATTCACCAAGATTGAAGTCTACATGGCTATGTAAATTTATTTTGACCAATTTCATAATTCTGAAATCATCATAAACATGTCATTACTTGTTTATAAAATTCATGATTAACTACATATACAAGTAATAAAAAAATAAACCAATAAAAATTTATTTTTTAAAAAATAATTAAAATTTAACAATACCCTACATCAATATATTGTATTGATATTTTGTATTATTATCTCTTGGTTGAAAAATGATCTTAAACAACGATGTTAAAATCTTTAACTTTTTTTAAATCAATTTTCACAGTTTAAGTAGGTCTTTTAAGTTTTTTTAATGTCATAAACAATATATTGCTACTTACTGACAAGGAGATTTTAATGTGACATTGACAATATCTGAAAAATTTCAATGAAATCCAATCCTATAAGTTGTCACTTTTAAGTATAGCAAGAGATATTTCTTATGGTACTGGTAGAATGTGAACTGTAATCCAATTTTGTATAGCCAAACATTCAAGCGTGAAATGACTTAAAATTGTGAAATAATTACATTTTTTAATATGAATAGTTGCATCATGTTTTTGTATGTTGCATATATCAGCAATAAATCAATTGAGTTTACCAATTGGTAATCTTTATGTTGTGGGTTATATGGTGCTAAGCACAAGTATGGTAACTATATTGTAAGACGATAATTCTAGTTAAATTAAAAATATTACTAGCCTCCTTTAAAAATAATATAAACTATGTTTAAAGGAGACTAGCAATGCCTATAATTACTGTTAAGAGACTGTTCTCCATTAGAAAGATGATTTTGTCTTAATCCTGGTGCTCATATTGGATATTGAAGATGGGATTTATTACTCAGATAACCATATTTGCTTCAGCTTTCTAAAACTAGTACACAAGTCTTGGTAGACTACCATTATTGTCAGCCAATATACTTTACTTACTACAAGGTATACTTCTGGAAATAATCCTCCCCAAGGCATGCCACCTAGCCTGATCTTCAACTATATGCATCCAACCTCTGCCAATATGCAAATGGAACCTTCAACCACTACTAAGTCAGTTAGGTTGAGGGTAGACTGTATATTTACTCAAATGTATTACTGTTATTTTTATTTCAATAATATATATGAGACTTAATTCAGAATTTCTTACAATTTTTACAAATATGTATATTTCTATAATATCTGGATTTCTGCATGCTGTTTACGTGCAAAAACCTCCCTCAGTCTTCCAGTCTTCTTTATAATTTGCCAACTATCCAATATGTACAAGTCTATTTCGACAATTTCATCCTGCCATCACCTAAATTGGCCTCTCTTTCCTTTATGCCCTCTTGGATACCATGTTGTTATATATATAAATTATATACCGTATTTTTACTTTAAGAAGTTTCAAATGACTTCTTAAAGTAAAGATATTTGGTGTTTAAGAAGTCATTTGATTTTTAGTTGGAGTTCCGAGGCGCCCTAGTGCAGCAACTTCGCGACGTCACCAAGAAGCTCGGATTGACGCTAGCCACACTTCACTCTGCCGTCGCACAGCTGGACTTGTTTATGGATGCGCACAGACTGCGTGCAGATCGACTTACGCATGTTGCATTAGCATGTTTGAGTTTAGCGGGTAAGTAGATTAAAGTACCTACATTTTACATTGCTACCTAATAACTACGTTTTTTCATGAGATTTAAGAGCACTGGTCGTACAATAAAAAACTTAATAAAAATACCTTCATTTTCAAAATGTTTACATATGTCACAGAACTCTAGATCACACACTATGATTCCCTGTGTTGTGGGAAACTAGCCTCTTCCCTTAGTTAAAAATACAATGTAATAACACACATGTCAAAACAGCAGAGAAAAACCAATATTAAATAAACACTAGTGATAATAAAAAATGAATTAAATTTGATAATAAATTATTAAAGATAAAGACTGTGTGTGTGTGTATGTATATATCTGTAAGCATGTTGTGGTACGAGTTGGTATAGGAATGGTAGATGTTTTAATGAAGTCTGCCCATCTTGTGGATGGGTGGTTCTTAAGGTCAAGAGAATGTTCTTCCTCCACTCCCTTGTACCTCTAATCGTTCCAGTAAGCTTTCATTGTCCATGATATATACAAACATTTTAAGTATTCGCACTTACATAATCTATGAAAGTCTTTGTTTAATGCAAAACACTTCCAGGATAGAAACATTAGTGTGGTGAGCATCCCATTTTATTATCAGCAAATGTCTCCAGCACCACGTCTAAGGGTGTTAATCATTTTAAGATGTTTTTCATGAATCATCCATGTATCAGCTCCATAAAGGAAAACAGAAAATGTTTTGAACCGGGAAAAAAAGCAATCTGCCTTACACCTGTGGTAATTTCAACAATACTCCTAGCCCAATACCCTTTTTGTGATGGAAGAATCAATAATACAGAAGTCTGTCAACAGAAATAAGTATCTAAAATTGACGTTTGAGACAATTTGTGACTATTTGCAAAGTGTTCAATGTAAATTAGTTCAGTTTATACATAACAATTGCACTTACACATTTTTATTTATTTATTTGATACAAAATACACAGCATATGTCATATGCATACACATATACAAATTTAGAAATTTTTTGAAGCCAATTATAGATTTAATTAAATTATATTAAGAAAATATACAGTTGCGTTGGTTATATTAAAAATAATAAGTAATAATATACGCTATTTATCAAAAGCATTTTATATATCTATCCATACATATATATCGTCACGCCTGTCTCCCGTAGGGGTAAGCAGAGACCACATCTCCATCTGCTACGATCTCGGCATACTTCCCTTGCTTCCTCCACACTCATTATTCTCCTCATGCAAGCCCGCCGGTTGAGGGTACCCTTGACCTGGCCCTTCCTAAGAACGTCCCGACTGGCGGTTCATCAGGGGGTACTTGTTCCGACGCTAATATACAGTAGTGAAAGTTGGGTTTGGCAGAAGAAGCATGAAAGCAGACTGAATGCGGTGGAAATGAGAGCATTAAGAAGTATGTGTGGTGTAACCTTGAATGATAGAATAAGAAATGAAGATATAATGATAGATGCTTAGATGGTTTGGGCATATATATCTATAACTATACATAATATGTTGTCTGTGTGTGTGTAATATATGAGCGTGTGCTCTGAAGGTTCCAAAATCATATTTTGTAATTTTTTTTTGTACAGCCAAAAGTGAGGAGAAATTCAGCCGAGCGCCGACACTAAAGACGCTGTCGAAAATGAGCGGAGTGCAGCTCTGCGGGAAGACATTCCGTCAGTTGGAGTGGATGGTGGGCCAACACGTGAGATGGAGGCTGTTAGCGCCAACGCCGGCCACATTTGCCGCGCTGTTAGCGCAGTACGTTGTCACCGACGGCGATCTCACCACTAGACACCCGAAGTTCGTGAGGCGCTTCAAGCGAGACGGGGCGAAACTTTTGGAAGCGTATCTGGACTTGACTTTGTCTGGTGAGTTATTTTTTTTTTTCAAACAAACGGTATGTTTGTACAAATTTATTTATTAATTGTGAATTTAATTTTTAAAAATTTTTCGTGTTGTAAACGTTATGTTAAAATAATACCGGCGGTCTTTCTCTGAATGGCACTAATGTCGATGATTCTTCGAATATTGTAATACAATTCAACCCGGTACAGTCAATCCAAATCACTACCGCACAGTATACTACAGTAAAAAATAAATGGATTCCTCTACCAGTGTGCTCCCATAGGACCCTCAATTCGGCAATAATCTAGGCAGCTAACCTTATGGTAAGGAAAAAAATTTGTGAGGGCAATGAGAAAGTAATGGGATTCGAAAAAGAAAGTAAAGGAAGAGGGAATGAGTTGAGGATCTGGATTCAGGCATTATTACATTTCTACCCTTCAAAAAACATGCCTACACATTTCTGTAAGGGTGCCTCCCTTGCTTCTGTAATATGTTCTGGTGTTGCGGATAACTATGCTAGCTTTCCATCAGGCGACACACATGCAAGTTTGCCTTAATATCTCATGAAAACAATCATCTATACTTCTAGAATTATTTTTTTCCCTTATAAGTTTTATCAGCCATTATTGTTGGAACTATAATGTGTTTTACGTAAATGTTATGCATAAATTAATGACAAAATAATTTAATTTTATAAGAACAAGACTAGCTAAGCGAGCGTTTCGGACTTTTCCCAAATTTAAGCGAAATTGGTCCATAAATGACGATTTAAGCTCTTTTTATGGAATAGGAAGGCAAACGAGCAATGTGTCGCCAGATGAAAAGCAATCAACGCCACCCATAAACAACCGCGACACCGCAGGTGCCACGGAAGTGTAAGCGTATGGCGGCCATTTGTTTTCCGCCATTTTGGTTTTTTCACCCCCTCCCCCCCATGTTTTCGCACTTGTCACTATATATTGTTCGAGGGCGACCACAGTAGGTGATACAGTTCGGGCGAGCTGTCGAGCTACTTTTTACCAAGCTCAGATCTTCAAGGTTTGGATATAATTCCTCTGCCTCGAGCCCTATCCGAACATTTCCCTAGAACAAACTTAACCTCCATCTCTTAAAGTTTTCCAAATAACATGTCAGTCAGTGGTAATGAAGATTAACATAATATTATTGTGGTAACGTAAAAAAGTTGATTGAACTGTCAAATCATTACAAATACTTGGGGAATCCCCGCGTAATTAGGTTTACTGTAAATTGAATTATTTTATTTCAGATGTCCGCTTAAAAGTGGTCGAGTCAGTTGACGTTGGGTGTGCCTGTGTGGCTTGTGCCCGTGCAGATCTAGGCCTCTCTGCTTGGCCTAATTGGCTTGCCGCCGCTTCAGGTCGAAAAGCCACCAATGTAGCTCCTATCGCCCGGTTATTGCAGAGGTATGTGGTCTATCATTAATTATTATGGTTTTTTAAGAATATGCTTTTGGATACGCTTTTTTTTTAATATATAAATATAAATTAAATAGAAGTAATGTAATAGATAACTCAAATGACATTATTCATTCTTGTAAAGGTGCAAAGGCAACTTTTAATGTCTGAAGGCCTTCTTTGCCTGTCAACCTTTGGGTTGATGGAAAAGATAAAAGTAGGTACAAAAGCTATATAATTAAATACACAACTACCCTATTTCTTTCCTTGGATTTCATATGAGGCGACTTTGGGGACATAAAATTAAGTATATAAATATATATTCATAAAATTAAACTTCACTTCATCAAATACAATCTTCACTTTAACGCAAATTTCTGGACTAAAATTGTTTTATAAATTGTTTTAATCCCACTCCACATACACGACGCAAACGGCGGACTTCCTCCAATGTGACTCAATGCTGCCTTTTTCAGAAATGTTAACACTACAGCCGAAAATTCGTAGTGTTTCAGCGCTCACGTGATATTACACTACATATACGATAGTTGACACACTGTTTTTGATTGTATTATTATTTAATATTTATCTTATAAATAAAAATATATATAATATGTAACAGCATATGTAAATAAATAATTCCTCGTTGTAACATTTAGTGAAACTCCCATAATGACACTGTCCTTAAAGGTCGGCAACGCTTCCGCACGCTTTCTATCAGATGACACGTCTGCTCGTTTGCCTTCCTGTCCCATAAAAAAAAGGGAGTTGTGATGAGAAATTTGTATCCATGTCCCAGAAAAGGTCAAGCTTTGGACTAATGATTCCTGTTTTAAAGGTTTATTTAGTTTAAATCTGTACTTTTTCTTATATTTTTAATAATATGATGACTAAAGGCCGAAAAGATGACAGCTTTAGCTGTGAAAGTCGATATCCCAAATCGGTTGATGTCAATCGATATCCCGATATGGTTGATGTCCTTCGCAATGGTTATAACAAAGAAGCGAATTTCTGAATATATAAATGAAAAATTTGATATTTTTTTCAAACTGTAAAATTTATTAACAATAACTAAAATTTTTCCAGAATGATGCAAATCCTAAAATCGCGTGACGGAAATCTTGATCCAGAAGTAGACCAAGGATACAGCAGCGCTAGAACATCACCAAATCTGACGCCTTGTAACTCACCAAGATCCCAAATCTCACCGGCTTCAAGCAATTGCAGCTCATCTAGCTACGTCAACGTTGAAGCGTATCGACAACGCCCCATTTCAGACAGAAGATTAAACAACGCTTATTCTGTGCTAGATTTATCTGAAACAAATGCTGCCCCTAGCGTAAGTCATGATTATTATAGATTACCCACACCAGTGGATATGACGAGAGTAGATAATCCAGCGGATTATAGGTACTGTAGGTCATCCAGGCTAGTTGAGGCTAGTCTGGGCAATGTACAATCCAATGTGGCTGTGAAGCGTGGCATAGACACGAATCTAGAGTTAGAGAATAAGAGATATCGGTTGGCCTCGCAATTGTCGCAAGTCGTTCTATGATTGTTTATTTATCTAAGTCTAGTCTAAGTCCACATTCATGATTTTAGCCTAAATGTTCCTAAATAGAATTGTAAAGTAGACTACGAGGAAACAAGTTATTATTTAGCAGTTTAGGTGGCATCATATGATCAAACAATGTCTTCCACTGTCAAATGTAGATGTTTCACAAACTGGGAGGTTTTGGTTCATAATAGCTATACTAAACAATCGTCTTGTTTCCCTCGTCAGTAAATCGTTAAACTGTTTATTAGCAGCTGTGAATGCTACTCAACCGAGACAATAAAAAAGTTATGATATAGCATCTTAGGTAGTATCATATGATCAAACATCATAATAATGTCTTCTACTGTTGACTGTAGATATTTCACAAACAGAGATTGAGATTATACTGAACAATTAACTTGTTTCTCTCATCGGTAAATCATTTAGCATAAACTTTTTATTAGCAGCTGTGATTGAGGTGAACAGTTGAAGATCTATGTACTTCGATCCCAAATATCAATACCTCTTAGCTTTTATGGAATGGATTAATAGCTTTAAAAGTATGTCAGATGGACTTGTAATCCTCCTACTAACAAGTTGCGGATTTGTGAGACCGAATATGATAAACTAATGAACTTTGTATTTAAAGCTGCTTCATAGTCTTGAAACCCCTCTGATACAATCAAAGATGCATGACAACACCAGAGACCCTTTATTATACATGGAAAACTGGTCTTAAGAATTGCAAAGTCAAAAGCCAATAAATAAAAACATTCTATTGCGAACAATTAAATATAGACAATGTTTATAATATAGCCAAAGAGATACATAGCTGTACAAAAAAAATACTTGTTTCTTCGGTGGCCTGTAAACTAAAAAGGCAAGATATTTCATCTTGATCTTAATTGCAGAGACTCGTTATGAAATTAAATTGCTCAAGAAACTCATGAACTCTCGAAATTGTGAAATACTTTGGTCTAGTTTAAAACTACACTTTCTTATGTGCATAATCGAAAATATTGACAAATACACTATGCTAGGTTGAATTGCCTTATTCCAAAATATGTTGTTATTGCATATATTAATAATCTGTAGACTGTTGAATGGGGGAAGAAAGCTGATCATGCTTAAAGTATTATAAGAAAAAAATAAATGATCCAGATGTATTCCCTCATTAGTGTTATTGTACCAATGAAGTAAACACCGTGTATACTAGGGTCGTATTAAATATATCATGGCTTGGCCTTTACCAATGTGACTGACAAATATAACGTGCTTTAGTAACATTCTAGATTAATGCATTAGAGATATCTGCGAGTGTAGTTACAAATTGAACGATATCACACTGAAGACTTCATTAAAATTTGTGATACAATGATTTATTAATATGTAGATTTCAATCGAAACATGCCATTCAAAGAAAAGAAAATGCAATAATTTCAATCAAAGAAGAATATTTCTTTCTAAAAATTTCCATTTGTAAACAAGTTAAATATACTGAATCCATTCGAAGAAAATACAATATTTTCAATCCAAGAAAAATAAATGTTTCTTCATTTACAATCAAAAACAAGTTAAATATATGTATAGTCAGCATTTCGAATAACTTTTGTTGATAGCACCTGATATATATACATGTAACCAAATTCATATATTTATATGTTAAATTTTTAGACAGCCCATTCAAAGAAAAGGAAATCAAAGAAAACAAAATGTGTAAAGATTAAAAGTTGAGTTAGTATAAAAATGTTTAAGTATAAATAATAGAGGTAATAAACACGAATTTACTATATATCATTAAGAGGTCATGAAATATAATAAAACCTAATATGCAATAATTGCTTTTTAGATCTATAGAATGCGGTATTATATGACATTTATAGGACTCTGATTATATACCCTTGATAATATTAATATGGGGGTATAGTATATAGGTCTAATAGATGCTTAAATATAAGAAAATACTTGCAATATTGTAAAAATATATATCGCGGCTGGCTGTGTAGATTTTATATCCAATGTTAAATGTCAGTATATAACATGTTGTGTTTGTGATAATCATCATTATCGATGCATTGTTGAATAACTGCCAAAGCAATATTGACGAATCGATTATTTCAAATCGACCTAGTTTATTGTGTGTCTTGGAATATTAAGGTGATTCTCTATGACTTAATGTGCCTTACATGATTGTATGTTATCATTCCATATACAGATTATAAAGTCGCGTATACAGTAACCGGCTATAGATATAAAAAATTGAGCCCTAGAAAGTCTATGAACAATTGTCTTTGTATTGTAACTGTCATTCAAATGTGACTAAGGCAACACTTAATAAAGCCAAAGTCAGTTGTGATCGCTTTTTTAACCATGATCAACCAGACTCAACTGTATTTGTTTTCTATTTATATTTTTTTATGTATTTTTACTTGTCTCTTGTTATGCAAATATGTTTTTATAATGTGCTGAAACGTGCAACTAAAGTTGTTTTTAATGTGTTACAAAGTTAGAAGAGAAAATATCTCAAATATTCAACAATTGAAATCTCGTTTAGTTTTCTTTGTTAACTGTCTTTATTTATCTGTGAACTGTATATATTTCGCATTCTTACGGAGTTTTCTATATGTGAATATGGTGTTTCTGGTTTATTATGATGTTTTTAAATTATTTTTGCACATATTTATATTATATGTTCAATTTTGGCATTAAATGCGCACGTGTATAAATCACCATAATAATAATTTTAAGAAGCTAACTGAAAAAGCTACTTAGCTAAATTAATTAACCGCATCAGTGATACATTTTGTCCGAATGTATTTGTTGGAGAAGATGCTGTTTGGGATGGAGTTTTGTTGTGATAAAGGCGTTTGTTTTAATTTATTTTCTTAAACTTAATATCTTTAGCTGAATTTTTGTACATTTTTGTTGTCTACAAACTATTCTATAGAATAAAAGAACATCCTGTAAATTGAGTTTGTAATTTTTTTTAACGTAACATCATGTTTATGAAGTTGCAGAATATTTCATAAATTTGCAGAAGGGCATATAAATCCCTGTTTTAAATTAAAAGTTACCATTACTGTTTTAGTATTCAAAAAATTGTTGTATATATAATATTTGTTAAATCGGATTTTTTTTTAAATTTTTTGTTGATTCCAAAAATAGAAATAGTTTTTAACATGTTTTACGAATAAGATGTAATTGTGAAAATGAACATAATTACAGTTTCCATATATAATCGTATTTAAGGGGCTATCCCTAAACATTACGCTAATATCATGATTTATGGGCCCCACCTTCGTCTTTGTTACTTGTGATTACATTTATGTGATGTGTAACGCAACATATTTAGAAGTTATTAAATGCAGACAGCGCTTTCGGACCTATCTACACATTTTCGTTGGAGTTGAAGAATAGAGAATAGAATTTTAGCACTGGTTACACAATATCACACTTTGTTGAACCCCTCTTAACAATGTGACATAATTTATGGATGGCCCCTAATGTCAGTTTGGATATTAAAATATTCTCTTTTTTCTCTAGTTGGTTCTATAATTATGCATTTGTACATTACTTTTGATCATTAGCCATCTTGAAATAACTAGCTGGAGTTACACCTTGCGTTGGGCATGACTTGCAGCGAATTCCATATTAGGATTGTATTTTTTTTA
The DNA here is from genome assembly GCA_031353405.1 of Baronia brevicornis. Taxonomy (NCBI): domain Eukaryota; kingdom Metazoa; phylum Arthropoda; class Insecta; order Lepidoptera; family Papilionidae; genus Baronia; species Baronia brevicornis. Next base: position 797,400 of record JASFAT010002348.1, read on the forward strand.
CAAAAAAAGTAATTGTTTATGTCCCACTGCTGGGTGTTATTAAAACACCAATAAGTTTGACGTAATCATGAGATTATTTAAAACATTGTGTTTAGGACAATTGATGAAAAAAAACCGTTTGTGTTATAATTAAAACTTCATTCGTTCATTCGTAAACTTATCATATGCTTACTTATCATATAGTGAGATAATTATATATGCATATTTACCTCATATATCTAATTCTAAAGAGCTGTAGACTCTATTATATGATTAAATGAATACTTATTTGATCTATTTTCACACATAAGGCAAGTGATTTTAATAATTATATCAATGAAAAATAGCGAAAACGCTGTAAATGACACATATATTAAGAAATTTTTCTTGCATGTTAGGATCAGAAAAACTACTGCGTCGAATAGAGTCCCGCCCGACTCTCATAGATCTGGTTTTGAGTGATCGGATATAATTTTTTTTTGGCTCTGCTGTTTGCAGTTACTGCAGGAATGTTAAAAATGTATTATGATTAAATTTCTTTTTTGTTTTCAATTTTATGCTGAATAACAAGCATTTTTTACCTTTTTTATGCTTTATTTTATTTGTTAGTTTAAATTTGCAGTAAATAGCCATCTTAACTTCTTTCACCCTTCCTCTGTTTCCTTCTTCCCCTCCCATTTTTCACATCTTACCCTAAGTTAAAGAATGTACAGTAATCTGCAGTACTCCTGTTGTTCACGATTAGTGGTGATTACCATACCGTTAGGTGACTAGCTTATCCTTTACCTACCTGTAATATAAAAATGTAAGGGGCCATCCATAAATTACGTTACACATTTATGGTCGAATTTTGAAATTTCGTGACTTTTGGTTGACGTCCTTTTACAGCAGAGCAAGGAAACCAGCATTCGGCTCATCACTAGGTGCAATAAAAGAACGTCAATCAAAAGTCATGAAATTAGTGTGACGTAATTTATGGATGGCCCCTAATTATTCTAATATGAACCTATCTCTATGCTTACTGATAAATTATCTTGCATTCTTTTGTTGCCTATGGTATTAACAATGTTTGCAAATCTTGTATCACATCGTAAATGAGTCTACAGCTCTGTTGCAGTCTTAAAAAAAATATATAACGTGAAAATTGTTTGCGCTTTTTCTAAAATGGTAAACGTTATTCTATAAATGACTGAGGAACGTATTAATACTGCCAAATCTGACGGCGTGGTTACGAAGTATTTAGTTGATTGCAAAATAAATATATTAGCAATAAAATGCTTCCTTTAAAAGGGCACGTAAGCCTTCACACTGTGAGATGGAAAATGAACAATTTTCGTATGAAGACTGAACGAACGTTGTAACTACGAATGGTATTGGACTGAAAAAAAAAAATACTTTTGTACTCTTAAATTTAAAGACGCATTATAAATCTTGAAATAAAATATTTACTTTAACTAGATTTTTATTTATTTAATTAAAGCTTAAATTACTGATACGACATTGGAATCTTCAAGAAACACTTCTTAAAGGCCGGCAATGTTCAATCAGGTGTTTGCCTCATCCCATAAGAAAAATCATACCTGTCGGCATGGATCTTGAGCGCTGACCTTGACCTACACAAGCGCTGTTTTATGCCTAGTAGTAAGCTGGAGGTGCGTGGCAAAGGAGTGTCATTTTGTTTACCTCGTTAGGCCATCCACGCACTGCGTCATCGTCGCTAATTATGATTCGTCCTATGTTATTTAAGTGCGTCTTTCGGTAACTTTTAGTTGTACAATGTGGAAATTGTTCCCACTCATTAGTTGAATGCTCAAGATCAATGCCGATGGAAATAAGAGTTTAAAACACAGCTCGAATTAATTTCACCCCCATCAATTCACTATCCCGCTCTATTCCTATAGATTGGAAGGTGGAAGCGATAATGAGGTGGTGGTGGGCGGCAGGACAGTCAGAGCGCAATACTGCAGAATGCACATGGAATATATCTCTAATAAGTTTTGTTTTTTTTTTAATTTTTTATTTTTTTTATAAAATAAAATTTGTTCGTGGCCAGCAAGCGATATATAAATAGATTAGTATTCGTTCCACTAGAAATAGGAAGGGCCTGTTTCCGGCTGTGTGACATAGGTACATATATTGAATACATACAAAGTAATAGTTAAATAATAAGATAGTATTTAACCATAAACCAGCATATCACTGTATTATCGAAAAAATATGCTAATTAGACCCTCACAATTACCATTTACAATTCACAACTGCATCATTCCATTTCAAATTCAGCAGTCAGTAACTATGTTCATAAATAATATATCTAGCTGTCGAGTCAGTAGGTAATCAATAAAGTGCTGCTTCAGGTTTCATGCATAACTAGTACAAGGCCGATTAATCGGATTGTACTGCATTAAAACTTAAAAACGACAAGTACATATAAGAATGCAGAATGCAAATTACACAATCAACAGTTTAGAAGAGTGAAAGAGAACAGTTAAGATATAGATTTTGCGGTAGTGGGGTATATTAAGTATATATATATATATATATATATATATATATATATATATATATATATATATATATATATATATATATATATATATATATATATATATATAATGTAATTGTGAGGTACCGTGTACAGAAACATATGTGAGGCTGTTAAAACTAGTTTCAGATTATAGAACACACTTTTTTTCCTTAGATTATACTTAAGGTTAGGATTGCAATGAAATATCCGTTATATTTACACAACTTTAATTGTAGTTTAATGTACATTTAACTTATCTAGTCCACTAGCTGATATATTTGTGCCACATATTATATATTCATCAATAGAAATTTTCTTCACTAACCTAGCCTGTAAACTGAGGTTTCGTCCGGAGATAGTGTGGGTATGCGTGGGGGTCGACGTGGAGGTCTCCGGCGGCGCCGAGGCCTGCATTCGCAGTGTAAAGCGCAGAGGCCTATACCAGCACACCCGGATAGAAACAAAGGCAGCGCCAAGGTTCTTGTTACTGTAGCTACCTGCTCACCGCGCGACCAACGTGGTACAACAACAGTTGTATCAGCCCTTGACCAATAACACGGATACCTGGCTCCAACGAATCCATAACTCAAGGTGAAGTTGTCGCAATCGACCGCAGGGGGATATCCGCAACCTTTAATGTTTACATATAAAACAGCGGGTCGCCACTCGTCCGTGTATGCTTTATATTTGACATGCAGTTGCGTGCATTTGTACGCGTCACTAGTACAACCTTCTCTACACGATGCCCAAGTACAGTTGTCTAATCCGAGTCTATCGTCACGCCTCTCTGTCACACATTCCGCTGGTATTGGATCAAAGTCAGCCGCCAGTGCGCTCAACGCTGGGTCAGCATACAAAGGAACGAGGAACAAGAGCGCTGATCCACCACCGCCGAGTAATGCCGCCAGCATAACCGTTATGTATCTGGTTAACTTCGCGCGTGTTTCTCCTCTGCGACGAGAAGCGCGCACAACCAATCTCTCGGAGCTGCCACCTCTCATTTTTATCACCACATCAACCCATTATGAATGAAAATCGTGTCCTACATAAATGGAAACTGTATTAGTCGTGAGCCTGCGCTAGTTTCGCACATGCGTATTGAAATATTCAACGTTTCAATGCTTCATTTATTTAGTCTTGTCTCTTGATTGAATATAACGATTATTTTATATATAATATTTATATTACATACTTATTTTTAATATAATGTAATTAAATAGAATACAATAAAACTAATATAAATATTATTAAAGAATTTTAAAGGTCAAATGCCAATTTACAACATTGATCCGATGGTTTTATTTGAATATTTTGATATATTCCTTTTATCATCAGCTATAATAAGTAATTCCTGAAACGTTAAATTGTATTTACTTAAGGTAATAAATAAATAAAACTTCACGATCTGAAGACCGCGACGGAAAATGGTCTACTTTTGACATGTTTTTCAATTTCATATAACAACAACAAATATTTGTTACAAGTTGTTATTACAACAACATATATTTATATAATTAACAAATATTGGTTCCGAATTGAAATGGGTTATAATAAATAATATTAAATTTAAAGCATATGATTTACTTTCATTTGTAGAAAGTAGTCCTTTAATTTTGAAGGCTAAAACTAACGTGTGGACAGTCAAAAGTTTTACTTAGCTAAGATCCGCGACAAGCAAACAATAACAGAAAATTATGTGGACAGTCAAAAGTTTTACTTAGCTAAGATCTGCTGCTAAGATCTTAGCTAAGTAAAACTTTTAACTGTTCACATAGTGATGAATTTCCGCAAGGTAACGCCTGACTCCATCCTAAAACTGACAAGTGAAGCGCTAATTAAGTATTATTTTAAAACTCGCTTCTACTTTTTCACGTGCATTTATGAGCCTGGCTACAATGATCGCTTTGGGTTAGATTTAGCGAGATGGCACTAACTATTTTTCCATACAAAGAGGTTTTTTCCTATTAATAATCACATGGTGACACGTTACTCGCGTTCAATTTACTTCTCGCTCGCGTCTACAGGTCTTCGCTCCCGTTCGCTTTAAAATTGAAAAATCCTTAAAAGTGGATGTGGCTTCAAAATTGTGAACTCTGTGATTATAGACCTTTAATATTAAAACCTATAAAATGGTTCAGTCCATTTTGTCTAAATGACTCCATCAGTTCGAGACGACATTTAAAAGTAAAATACCCATTTCGCAAATTAGTCACAGCTCCGTTACCTCCTGACTTTTGAAGCAGTTAAAGTTTCTCCGTACAGTTACGTACCTACCGCCTCGCTTTTTCTGAGAAATCACACCCTGGCCTACTTACATATTCTACCACCCTCTTCCAAAAAATAACAGCCTGCGATAATTCACAGCTGGACATAGTCCTCCTCCGAGAAGCGCCACTTAGCTCGATCTTTGGCATCACGTATCTTGATATTGCCAGCTACCCTGCGCAGGTCGTTTCTTTATGCAGGCGGAGGGGCACCCCACAATACGTTTGCCAAGATGCGGTCTACTCTAACAGATAACTAAATAGAGGTAGTTATCTGTTAAATTTAGGTACAATTTGACAATTACCTACAGATGACAAATAAGCAAAATGGCTGCCGGTTAAGATTGGAGCTAACAGTGTGTGATATTTTTATTATTGTGGACGCACAATAAATAATCATAATTGTGAAAATTAGTTAGGTATGTCTGTCAAATTATTTACGGCTCTACTAAGTTCACTGAGATATAATCTACCACGACATCCTCTTAGATCAGGTACATATTTAAAATAACACGTGTTGTGTTTTCGTACAAATTATTTGTGCCGGACATTGACTGTTTAATAACTCTATAAATATGATTCTACAATTTTAGTTATTTCATTATTGTATTTAATTATTTTAATCTCAGTAGTTTAAAACATTCCATATTATCGCTGAAAAGTAAAATTTGTTTACTTGACTAATTTTTTTTTAGTGTATTAAGATTTCCTTATATTACCTTACTGCTTTTTAAGGAGCTATGTATATGTTACTTTATTTGTTGCTTGATACAGACAAAACCTTTATTTAAACTGGGTGACTTTCTCTAACCATATCATATTTCTCCAATATGATGTCTTTTTATTTTAGGCATACCAATTAGGACAATCACCGCCATGGATACAGTCGTTGAAAGTGAACCTGACACAATTGTCCAGGACAAAAAGAATACACGGTATAAGAAACGTTTTATGAAAAGGCAGTGGGAAGAATCCGAACGAGACAAAAAGGAAAATGAAGAGAGTGCTGAAAAAAAACTTTGTGAGAAACCAGTGGAAAGGATAAAGAGGAAAAAAATGGCTATGCTACTTGGATACTGCGGTGTTGATTATTATGGCATGCAAAGGTACTTTAATTTAATCTTTTGAAATATGTTTTAATATTAAAATAAAATTGAATTGTTACAACATTGGAACCATCAAAAGACAAGCCTACACATTTCGTAAAGGACGGCAAACAATGCCTATGGGATTTTGGACGTTTGGGTGGCATTAATTGCTTTCTATCAGGTGACACGCCTGCTTGTTTGCCCTCCTATCTCATAAAAGAAAATAAAAACTCATGAAAGTATATTAACACAGTCATCAGCACATCTAATTGGGTTTTTGTATTACAAATTAATTTAGTTTTACACTGAGAGGACTGATTTAGAATATTTCATTTGTGGTCACCAGCATTTTGCCATTAATTTTTTGTGGGACACAAAAACCTAGTAGTTTTCATGGGGCACTATGGGTGCTACACGATAGCAAGGTGTTAACAAAGAATGTATAATCTTTTCAGCAACAGTACAATAATGTTTGTTGGTTTCTTTACTAGTACAGGTTAAGGTGTAACAGGTTTTCTATTTTATCTATTATGTGCTGGTCTATAATAGATAAAATAAGAAACCTGTTACACCTTAACCTGTACTATTAAATGTGAATAAAGAAAATTTGATTTAATCATTTCCTGTACAGGAATCCTGGTGTAAGAACAATAGAGGAAGACTTGCTAAAGGCATTGCTAGATGTAAAATATATCACTGAAGAAGATTTCACAAATCAACAAAATGCACAATTTCAACGTAGTTCGAGAACAGATAAAGGTGTTTCAGCAGCACGACAAGTTGTCTCCTTGAAATTACGTTAGTATGTTCTCCATTCCAGGCTTTTATTTAACTTAAATTATATCTTACTACGCTAAAATATAGAACTTTCTTATTATTGAAGTGGGATAGGAAGGTTAAAAACTAATTATGTCTAGAATTTTAAATGAAATCTCTATATATATATATATATATATATATATATATATACTCGATATATATATATATATATATATATATATATATATCTCGATATATATATATATATATATATATATATATATATCTCGATATATATATATATATCTCGATATATATATATATATATATATATATATATATATATATATATATATATATATATATATCTCGATATATATATATATATCTCGATATATATATATATATATATATATATATATATATATATATATATATATATATATATACTCATATATATATATATATATATACAACAACTCTGTTATGTTGCCTGTATATTTTGCAAATAAATCTTTTGCAAAATATACAGTCCAACTCTCTGCCTTCACTTTACCACAAAAACATTTTTTTTTAAATGGTAAGTATGTGTATTACTGTTGATTGTCTCGGAAAGAAGGAGTGTTGCCATCAACCCCATGTTTTGCAGACAAATTGGGGTTTGCAGATTGGTTTTTACTATTCAGGTAAATGCTGTTGCTCATCCACTGATATTTCCTCTCATATTAATTTTGGTAATAATTTAGGTAGCACTATTCTGTGCTGGTGTTATGTCCATGGTATGGCCAATAAAGAAAACTATGTAATTACTGTGTTTAGTATTTTTCTTATGTAGAATAGTTATTTTTAACACTCACTTATTTTTTATTTATTTTACTCGCTCAACAATCCAAAGCATTTTTGTATTCATTTTGAGAAAACACCTCTGGTTCAATCTTGTACTGTGTCATGTCAGTTGTAAGGTTGGAGCTCTTCCAAATAGGTGATTACCTCATTGCTTGAATGACAACTGTGACCGACCAAATGTTGACCAGATAGTAGTTCCATGTATACCCCTTAGGTAGCACAATGTTACCTGGGCAAAATATGCATGTTTTTTTAATTTGTTAAATATTTTTAGCATTAGAAACAGATGTAGAAGAAATCAATAAAAGATTACCAGATTGTATAAGAGTATTTGGTATAAAACGAGTTACAAATAAGTTCAACTCAAAAGTAAAGTGCAATGCGCGGACATATAGCTATACTCTTCCCACTTATGTCTTTGAACCAAGCCTCATCACACAGGAAGAGAGAAAACTATACAGGATAACAGCAGATAAAATGAAACAAGTTGGAGATGTCTTAGATTTTTATAAAGGAACAAAATGTTATCATAACTTTACTGAAAAAAAGTGAGTAATTATGAAATTTCTATTTAAAATTATGTTGATATTAAGACAACCTTGTTAATTTAGTGGATTATATATTCACTTTAATTAAGGTATATATAATACTTTTAGTATATGATATTTAATAATAATAATAGAGTAATACATTAGTTGAATAATGATATTATTTTAATAGGCCAACTTACTTAGAGTAGTAGTACCATTACATCAAAGAACATTGTTTTTAAGTTGTATTATTTTTCTATGTTATCCTTCAACTCTTATTAGAAGTGCAGAAATCCAGAGGCTCAACTCCATTCCTTTATGTCCTTCATTCTCATCATATATGTATTGGCTTTCATTTCCTTGATTACTTACTGTCAGTCGAACTGTTTGCATCTTTGCCTACTTTTTCTATACAAATACCCTTGTATTTGGTTCTCTTGAACCAAGTTGCATCTTCAACACTGAAACCACTGAATTTTAAAAAATATCAATATCAATATCTTTGTAAATTTACTATTAGATATAAGATGAAAATATATATGTTGCACAGTTGCTATCAATATCAGCCCGCGGCAGTTCACTGCTGGACATAGGCCTCACCCAAGGCGCGTCACCTAGCCCGATCTTCGGCTACACGCATCCAGTCTCTGCGAGCCGCCTTGCGCAGATCGTCGTTCCATCTAGCAGGAGGGCGTCCCACCCTACGTTTGCCGAGTCGCGGTCTCCACTCCAGCACTTGTCTACTCCTGTCTGGAGTAGACAGTCACTATGCGGCACATTAATTAATATAAATATCTTCAGCCAGTCAAAAGTTCATTGTCTTGTCTAAAAAAAATTTGAAGATTTGTGACTGCACAGCTAAGCATATACATCAATTAAAAAAAAACAAAATAATTCTAGATATTTCTAAAAAACTGATAAATTTTTTATTAGTTGAGTAAAGGTATTAGTAATAAAGCTATTCATATGAGCAAATCTTATAGTATGGTGCATAGATATAAAATAAGTAAGCACAATGACTGAAAACAATTAACATCTTCCATAGTCATGCAAATCTTAGGGCATTATAGAAGTGTTGCTAGCCTTTGAGATAATCCTCACCCTTAGGAAATGTGAAGATTATCACAATTGTGGAATTCGCTATCCGCTGGTTCATTCTATTATTAAAAATGCATCAATTAAAAGTAATACATCAAGTAGGAAAATTAACTCTTGTATATTATTTTTACAAAAAAGGTGTTACATTGTGCAATTGTGTTGCATTATTGAAATGATTGCCAGTTACTTATCTCTATTTTCAACAACAATGATCCTCATTTCAGAGGAAGAGCAATGTCCAGCAGTGGACTATTATGGCTTTATTGATTATTATATTATGAAATTACTAAAACAGTATACTTTTTACCTGGAGTCTTTTTTAGTGTTGTTTAGTGGTATTCATATGATATTTTCTTCTTCAGACATTTTCTAGACCCCTCTGCCTCAAGGTATATGATGGGATTCACCATTGAAAAGATCTTTATGGAATCAGAATGGGAATTTGTCGAGCTATTGGTTAAGGTAAGCACACTGTATGTTTCATCACTACTGGTTTCATGTGAGGAAACTATATTCATCAATATATTTCTTTAAAATTCTTAATTTTGTATTTCATCCTTATGTTTGTATTTATTGCTTCTTATATTAATTCTTACATGTATTCTTTAAATTTATATATGCTATAAAATTATACAAATCATTGTTTTTAATGAATGCACATATAATTTGCAATCCTTATGTAAGTACTCATATTTGACTATTTGCTCTTCATAATTTACATAAAGATAATACACATTTAACAATTAACGTAATCTTTCATTTTCTGTTCATCATCTTGGCTTAAAAACTTGGAAACAAAATAGAATAAATTTAAGCAACTACATAAGATACATTTATTTTATGAGTAGAATTTTATTCACATCCTCCTTTACTGCATTAAGAGTTGAGCGCTCACTTTCGTATACGATAATGTAAAGAGTTGCAAATTGAACTGTAAATTTATCTTCTTTTAATTTTCATTCATTTCTTTTCTTATATTCAAATGATTACCATAGTGTGTAAAAGAAATATATACTAAAGCTATCAATTAAAAACTATAAAAGAAAACTTAAAATCATCCTACAAATTCATTGATAATTTCCTATTGATGTAATAATAATAGTGTTGAAATGATTAATAGAATCAGGTGTTACTTTGCGGAAATCCATTACTATGTGGACAGTCAGAATTTTCACTTGGCTAACATCTGTGACAAGCAAACAAAACTGAAAAAATAATGTGTTTTTTCCTTTTCTTGAAATAATTTCAAAATTTCCTGGAAATCCACTTACTCCAGTAAAAAACACACATTATTATTATACTTTTGTTTGCTTGTTGTGGATCTTAGCCAAGTAAACATTCTGACTGACCACATAATAATTTTTAAAATGAAAAAAAATATTAAAAAATATTTTCACTTCTAGGGTCAGAGTTTTATGTTGCACCAAATTAGAAAAATGGTTGGATTGATGATTGCTGTAGTAAGAGGTCATACAGATATGTCAACTTTAGAGAAAGCATTTACAAAGGATAAGGTGATGATACCTACTGCACCTGGTCTTGGTTTAGTTCTCGATAAGGTATGTATAATTTTGATATATTATCATGATAATTCTACCTTAACGACTAATACCATGCAAATCTAATTTAACGGATACATCAGGTGTTTTCCGAACTTTTTTGTGTTCTCCCCCGCTGTGGTCCCCAAACTTTACCGCTGTGGACAGTTCAACGTTTCATTCTTTTTGGGCAATCTAGTGTTAACAGTGAACCACCTTTGGTCGATTCTTTGTATTTTATTTTTCTTAGCTTACGTCAAGGTCTCGGCTCAAGGAAGGTCGTACGGTCTCGAGAGATGCCCTCCACCCCCACTATTACTTAAACATAAATTTTTAATATTTAAGAATTGAAATGTAAAGAAACTTGTATGTATAAATATGAAATAATTTGTAAAGTTTATACCTCTTTCCAATTCTGCTTCTCCATTTCTTTAAGTAGCTGGTTAGTAATTGAATGTGTGACTTAGAGTGCGACGAATGATCGGTAAGACCTTCCTTTCTTCATAACTGTTTTTGAGGATATACTCGGATGTAATGTAATTGTATGGTAGATATAAAAATTGTTTTTCTCCCATATAAAAGGAATACATACATACATACATATATACATACATACATATATACATATATACATACATACATACATACATACATACATACATATATATGTATTCCTTTTATATTAGAGAAAAACAATTTTTATTTATAAATTGTAAAGAAAAAACAACCTTGACTACAAAAGCTGTAACTTCGTCATTGAAGCTTCAATTCTTGACACATGTTTATGTATTTAAATATTTTCAGGTACACTATGAAAGATATGACGCCCGTTATAAGGATAGTCATGACAGTCTTACTTGGGAGGCGGAAGAAGAGTTGGTTCAAAAATTTAAACATGACCAGATCTACCCTAATATAGTGAAAGGCGAAATTGAAGGCAACTCTATGTGCTTGTGGCTTGAGAAGTTAAAAAAGCATAGTTATGAACCGGCTGAGGAAGTGCCGAGTGAGAAAGATATAGAAAATGGCGAGAAAGATATAGATGAGGTTGAAGACAATAAGAACTGTGCACTTGAGAATGAATCTAATGAAGCCGTTAGAGATAATATGAAGATTTCTTAAGAGAAGGCAGTTTAGTGTTTGTGAACAATTAATATTTTGAATGTGTGCTTGGTTTTAGTTTCATTGGGCCGGTTCCCCTGTCTGCTGAATAAGTTGAACTATATTTGAGGAAACACACTGTGATCTAGTGAAAATTCAATTATTCTAATATCGTAATATGTTATGAATAGCTTATTGTTTTGATTCAGTGACAACTAAAACATCAGTTCAAACTGAAAATGCAATGACAATTATAAATCATTATTTAAAAATAAATAATCAAACTCTTAGATCGAAATATTTGCTTGTATATGGTTAGTATACATTAACTCAATAAAGCTCAGTTCACGACTGAAACATTGTGGGAACATATCTTCCATTGGACTATTGATCTGAACTATTTCCTGGCATAAACATTATAATAAGCTTAGTTGGAATAGTTAATAAGAAAAAAAAGTCAAATAATTTTGTTAATAAGAAAAAATTAAGTAAAATAACTACAAATACTTTTCAGTTAATATGATTGTTGTAATTAATGTTTATAATTTAGCCAGTTCCCGACTTTTTAGTTACTTTTGTGTTGTGATGATGCCCTGCTTCTGTCTGCGATGATTTCCATCATTGCATGACGAATTTGAAAAATAATAGAAACAGTGGGATATAGTAAAATTCAATTATTTCAATGTTTTTTGTGTGTGAGGAATATTAAAGACACTGCAGATTGCATCAGGATATAGATTTGAATAAAGGAGAGCAGAAGAAGTAAAAATTTTGGACATAAAAGGTAAAAGAAGGGGAAAGAAGTTGGACCAAGTAGCATTTTATTGTGCTCAAAAATACAATGATTTTTGGAGACAATAAAATGCTACTGCTTAACGCTAGTATTCTGTGAGGTCGTGGTATTTCATATAACGTTGAAGACGTGTTGAGGCTTCGAGTTGATGTTAAAAGAAATCCAGATTCACTTCAAAACTTTCTATTTATTACTTGTACACAGTATTACTTAAATTGTATAAAACAGTGATGTATTGTAAACAATAGTTATATTAAAATTGCGCGGAACAAATGTGATGCGTGTCGTCGCTATTCGAGCGGACGGAGAAGTGGACGAGGCACTGGGTGTACAATGTTTCCACACTAAAAACCATGTGCTGTGTACAGACGCCACATCACCCCCCTAGGTAGAAAATAAAGCTATATAAAAAAAATTTTTACAAAATCTTTAAAAAAATTTAAATCGGAAGGTTGCGTGTTCAAATCACGTCGGAGTCACCAATGAAGACGTGTTGAGGCTTCGAGTTGATGTTAAAAGAAATCCAGATTCACTTCAAAACTTTCTATTTATTACTTGTACACAATATTACTTGTTAATGTTTAAATTGTATAAAACAGTGATAGAAATTGTAAACAATAGTTATATTAAAATTGCGCGAAACAAATATGATGCGTGTCGTCGCTATTCGAGCGGACGGAGAAGTGGACGAGGCACTGGGTGTACAATGTTTCCACACTAAAGACAATGTGGTGTGTACAGACGCCACTTCACCCCCCTGGGTAGAAAATAAAGCTATATAAAAAAAAAAATTTTACAAAATCTTTAAAAAAATTTAAATCAGAAGGTTGCGTGTTCAAATCACGTCGGTGTCACCAATGAAGACGTGTTGAGGCTTCGAGTTGATGTTAAAAGAAATCCAGATTCACTTCAAAACTTTCTATTTATTACTTGTACACAGTATTACTTGTTAATATTTATATTGTATAAAACAGTGATAGAAATTGTAAACAATAGTTATATTAAAATTGCGCGGAACAGATATGACGCGTGTCGTCGGTATTCGAGCGGACGGAGAAGTGCACGAGGCATTGGGTGTACAATGTTGCCACACTAAAAACAATGTGGTGTGTCCAGACGCCACAATGTAATAAGTCTTTATTTTTGCTTAATACTACCAATTCCGAAATAAAGTAGGAGGGATGTCGCACAAGGAATCGTTTATCGTCTTGCATCTGTCGCTCAATTACGTGTTGGTGTACCATAAAGTTATGATTTTACTCGATTTTCCGAATTCATCAATGATCTGTTTAAGAAAAATAACCGCAACGTGATTAAAAAATAGGAGGAATGTCGCACAAGGAATGGTTTATCGTCTTGTATCTGTCGCTCAATAACGTGCTGGTGTACTATAATCTTTTGATTTTACTCGATTTTCCGAATTCATCAATGATATGTTTATGAAATATAAACGCAACGTCGTTGAAATGTAAGAGAAATGTCGCACAAGGAATCGTTTACTCTTGTATATGTCGTTAAAGAACGTGTTGGTCTACAATAAACTTATCATTTAGAAATCGGTTTGTCAAGTTTATCAAAGATCCATTTAAAAAAATATAAATGAAGGTCACATAAAGTATCGTTTATCATTTATTGTATCTGTCGCTCAACAACGCTTTGGAAATTGGTATCTGTCGCTCAACAACGCTTTGGAAATTGTTTTGTGAATTTAATCAAAGATCCATTTAAAAAAATATAAATGAAGGTCACATAAAGTATCGTTTATCATTTATTGTATCTGTCGCTCAACAACGCTTTGGAAATTGTTTTGTGAATTTTATCAAAGATCCATTTAAAAAAATATAAATGAAGGTCACATAAAGTATCGTTTATCATTTATTGTATCTGTTGCTCAACAACGCTTTGGAAATTGTTTTGTGAATTTTATCAAAGATCCATTTAAAAAAATATAAATGAAGGTCACATAAAGTATCGTTTATCATTTATTGTATCTGTCGCTCAACAACGCGTTATGCGTTTATTCATTTTTCCAAATTTATCAGACCCATTAATGAAATATTAATACAAAGTGTTTGAAAAATCTCGGAGATCCTACCCCCTCCCATAAACTTTCCTTAAAGGCCGGCAATGCTTCTGTACTGCCTATGGCATTGCAGATTTCTATGGGGATTTCTATCAGGTGACACGCCTGCCCGTTTGTCTGCCTATCTCATAAAAAAGGTACGCCTCATAAAGAATCGTTTATTCTCGTGTCTGTCGCCCAATTATAACTATTTTTGGACCACATGTACTTATGATTTTGACTCGTTTGAACGCGGTTGAAAATTAGGAGGAAGGTCACTCAAAGCTCGTTTGTTGTTGTCTGTCGCTCAGTAATAACTATTGTTGTAGCATTAATCAATTATTTGGACTCGTGTTGCCGAGTTTATCAAAGATCCATTTATAAAATAAATGTAATATGGTTAAAAAATGAGAGAGAGTAAGGTCGCACAGACTCGTTTATTCTTGTGTCTGTCGCTCAATAAAAAGTCTTGGTGTATCATGAACTGAATTTTGGGCTTGTACAAAAGCATACAAGGCTTGTAGTTAGTGGAAATGGTAGCCTCGAGAAAATAACGCAAATGTTCTGAAATGGAAATGCTCGCGGGAATAAGTAAGCCATTCTGATTGGCGTGTGGCCAGCTTTTAGAGACAATATAGAGTGTTGTCGCTTGTGTCCTTGCCTATTGCTAATAGAGAGGGATGCAATTTGTTTATGTTCTCCAACTCCTGAGATAGATCAACTCGATTATGAGACGGGAAGAGAAAAAGAGAATACTTGTTTATACCCTGTAATCTCATTGACTTTGGCTCCAAGTTTTGCTATTTTGTCCGCACTTAGTTCAGACAGTGATGTAAGTATGGGTGTGGTCACCGTTGGTTGGTCATAAGTTAGAACATAGTGGTAGTATGTATATGTATTTTTATAAATATATGTATTGTTCTTCTCTTGCACGATGCGCTCGCATCGAGCGTCAGTGGCAGAGGGAGAGAGAGTTCTCGGTGTTGCCACTTTACAATCATATAATTATTTGGGTAGGTGGCTTTGTGCCACATCACCCCCCTACGGAGTATAATATCGATACTTATATTACAAAGAGAAAAGTAAAAAAAATATACATTTAACATACAATGAAAAATAGAAAACAAAAGAAATAAAGATACATAATGTAAAGGATGGCGATATACTTAGTTAAGTACTTACAACAGATTCAGAGGTCGAGTCATTGTTTAAAACATACAACGGCCTGATGTGGTAGTTTTGGGCTGTGCATCTAGAGGATTGGGATGGGTTTGGTTCTGGCTAGTTCTGGTGATAAGTAGGCAACGCAGGATGAGGCCCAGCTGTGACGTCGGCTAACACGGGAGAACGTCAACGACTGCTTTATTATAAAATACCCACCACCTACACCCACATACAGATAATATATACAACATTTTCCCCTTAAGTACAATATTATGTATATGAACTTATTCTAAACCCACCACTAAATGTGTTTTATACAATTTAAAACCATGTTAATACAATTTTAGCCACATTATTACGCTATTGGAGCATTTTAGCTCTCGTTCTCGTGAGAGGCGGAGATCTAACCTGTATTAATTCTTCTAAAATAGAAAATTCACATTTTTTGCTCAATATTCGCAACGCCGTTACGTATTGTTGGATAGTCACCCATTTCTTGGGATCTCGTAAAAATCTAGTATCTGGCGAGTTTGACTTATGTTTCGAAATATGAATCGAAAGCTTTCTTTATTAAATTTCAAAATGATTTTTCTCGCCCGGTCTTCTGTCTTAGTATACACTAAACACTATAAAACAGCGATTACTGAGCGACACTTCTACAGCTGCCAACCGGACACTTCTACAGCTGCCAACCGGTCACTAATACAATTAATTACCATGACGGACTTGAAGGCGCGCTTACGCCATAGTATGGCCACACCTCCAAATGAACGACCTCTTACTATGCCCTTTGACATCTCAACAGATGATTTTCCTGTGTATTCAAAATCCTCATTAATTTTACCAAGGAAAAGGATAGCATGTGGAAGTAGCCAAGTCTCCTGAAGGGCAACAATATCGGCTATATCACAAAGTTGTCGTACTGCCTCCCTAGAGCGTTTCACAGATTTGCAGTTGAACTAACTAGTTTTGTTGACAGATTACAGTTAGTATTAGTATCCATATACAGTTGTGGTCATATAATTAAGAACGATTTGAAGTTCTAGAAGTTTTTATTTAAATAATGTCATACACAGAAATGTGTACCTTCTGAGAAGTAACTAGTCATGTTATAAAATAGCCACATTAATAGAGCAACGTGGCTTAGGAATAATGAATAAAATTGTCAACTATTTTTTCTAAGATTTAATTTATTTTACCAAAGTAACACATTCAAATAGTACTGAAGCTGGACAAATAATTAAGAACGATTTATTAAACTGAACGGAAATTGTTTTGTATGACATTTACATTTAAAAAATCACAATAATATGTAACGCGAAAACTTTAACAAGCAATTTAATACATTTTTAACTAAAATTAATAGTTAATAGCATGTCCACGGCTTTTAATTACTGCTTTACACCGACGAGGCATTGACTCTATTAATTTTTGACATTTCGCAAGAGAAATAGAGTTCCATTCTTCTAAAAAAACGTCGTACAGCTCTCTTAAATTCCCACACTGTGTATTTGAAACCTTTTTCTTTACTTCAAACCACAGATTCTCTATTGGGTTTAGATCTGGGCTGTTAGCTGGCCAGTCTAAGACAGAAACTGATTGCGCTGTAAGAAATTCCTTTACGGTGCGTGCAGTGTGCTTTGGATCATTGTCGTGTTGGAATGTCCAAATAACCGGTAGAACGTCTTCAGCATAAGGTAACATTGTTTCTTCCAGTATATTTTTGTGTTGGAATTGATCCATGTTACCTTCTATTAACTTTACAGGTCCAACACCATATCCAGAAAAGCACCCCCAAATTTTTACATTTCCACCACCGTGCTTTAATGTGACTTTCTTGCACTTTGGGTGGAATGGTGTATTCGGGGGACGTTGTACATATCGTTTACCATCAGAACATACTCTGTTTATTTTCGTCTCGTCAGAAAAAAGTACATTTTTCCACTGCCGCACAGTCCAGTTTTCATACTTTCTCGCAAATACAAACCGGGCTTGCCTGTGGCAAAGTTTCAACATGGGTACCTTCCTTGCTATCCTTCCGTGCAATTTTTCTTCTACCAAACGTCTTCTAATAGTGCGTGCTGAGATTGCTGAAGGGTTATTTTCACCAAAATATTCTTTTCTCAGCTCTTTTGACCCTTTAAAAGGATTTTCTTTCGCCATACGAACGATGTTTCTGTCATCTCGAGGAGTTGTTTTTCTCTGTCTAGGTACACGTGGAACATTCGAAGTAGTTTGATACGTAGCAAAATGCTTTACACCGTTAAAACCATTGTTTTTGAACATTGCAATGGTCGGCTATCTTTTTATAAGACCAATTTTTCCGGCGAAGTTTTATTATTACTTCCCTTGTAGATTTATCCCAACTTTTATTTTTTCCCATTATTTTTTTTATAAGAAGCAATCACTTTTAATCTTTTACAACACCAAATGGCGCCTAAATTACACAAACAGTAACATAGAACTGCAAAGCGAGTGTTCTCTTTTTAAATTTGAATTAAATGTATAAATTATAAAGCGTTCTTAATTACGTGACCAGCTAGTAAATAGGAATACTATGTAAACATTCTAAAGAAGTAGTGTAAAAAAAGTTTACCTATTTATTTTTAGCTAATCATGTGTATCAATGAATTCAGTGGCTTTATGGAAAAGTTTTATGATACCGAGAGAAATAAAAAAATTGCATGCAATTAGTTATACGACTTAGTTTGAAAAAAATCTTCCCATTATATCAGCGTTCTTAATTATATGACCACCACTGTATATATAAGTATCTATCTTTTTAATTATTATTTTACTCCATACATTTTCCGTTGTTTTTTTGGTGCCTGAAGTCTATAAAACGACGATATAATATACCATCTGAAGATATACCAGAACTTGTCTTTCATAAATAATTCCATTTTATGTTTAGGAATAAATATTTTATACGCATCGTAATTTTTATCAATTTTCATTTTTATTTTTTCTAGTGTAACATTCATATTTGTTTTTTCACAAATATAATTTGATATGTCACACATTGCCACTTCTTTAGAAAAGTTATATACATAAATTGGGATTTTAATATCTGCCGCTTTGAAGTTCAGTTCAAGTTTAACAATGGCTTTGCCTGTATGGCTAATAAAACGGTTTCTGAGTCCATTCTTCACTTGGCATTTGTTGCTTTCATTCGCCATAACGAACAACATCCGCCATAGATTTCTGTTTTGGATACACATTTTGCGCAAACTCACCTGCCGTATGTCCCAAAGGCAGACTACGATGTCGTGGCGACTGAGTCATCAGTGTATGTTGTGTGAACTTACTAGCGCCATTGTTTTGATCGGCTGTTACGTTTTTATGAGACATACCTTCAACTTGCGCATTCTCACATAATCTGCTATTTATATCAGATTTCGTCGATGCTGGTATCGGGGCACAATAATTTCTATTTACCAAGGTATTGTGGGTGTTAACGGTGCTTTGAGTACTTGATTTTGTATTAGTACCACAGTTATCGACATGGGAAGCTTTCTTTATCAATTCCAGGTCTGACTTTATTTCTTCCACCTGGCCCTTTGTCCCATAGGAGTCTTTAATTTCCTTAAGCTCAGTTTGCATTTTGACTAGGTCCTTCAAAAGACGCGTAACATCCACATGATCAAAGAGCACAGGAGGTAGTTTTTGCAAATCTCGCACGACAAAAATCGGAAGCTCCTCGGGGTCAGTTTCCTTTAGAAGACAGATAATGTCGTCAATGTCTCGTAAAACTTTCCCATCTCTCTTTCTTGTTCTTTTGCGCTTTGCTGTTGTTATTGACTCGAACAACAAATTTTTCGCATTTGTTATTTCAACTTCCGAGAAAGCACTAACACAGATGCGAATATTACACTTCGCAACAAGTTGGAAGAAGTTCACACTATTTCAACATTATTCATAGCTATTCCTAGACTTACTTCTTTATTTTGGTCTGCTAGGGTTTGAATCATGGATTCTAGTAGTGTTGGGTCCTCTTTCAATAACAAGGTCATCTGCAAATCTGTCTCCTATAGATTCTAGCCTGATACTAGCCTTACTTTCGCTATAAATATATTGATGATGCTTATTTAAATGTTTTGAATACCTTGCTCTATTAGGCTTTACTATGCTGATTAATATTTGAGGCTATCGAAAACCTTGGCGTAATCTATAAAGGCCAGGTATAATATATGTTAGGCGACAGTTGCCAGTAGGTAAAGAAGTAGCTGCAATGGCAATTCTGGTTGGTATGCCAATAAGTTAAATATAAAAAATAAAATGTTAGATGTCTTTTGCCCAGCGAATCATACTTCCACAATATCGGTCGTCTTTTTGGAAGAATCATCGAATAGTCGACATGTATGGTCGCATTTCCGAAGGAAGACTCCGATAGGTTACAGTTTCTCAGTCTAAAAATAATAATCAAGCACTTCGATGTGTTTCCATGCAGGATTTCGCTCTGGAGCGTGGTTCGGAAAAATCGTGTATATCATATATGTAATAGTTTAATAAACGTGGATTCCTTCATGCAAACATTCGTTTTGCTGTTCATGTCTAGTCCAAAGTACAGATATAGGTACATTTATAAGAGCCGATATACCCGATATTTCTGAAGCGGATTGCAGATTGCAAAAGATCATTCTCGAGCATATGATCCATGGTCCTCGTAGTCCATACATCACCCACAGGGCCGATCTGTCCTTTTGGGACGGCGCCAAATGAAAATGTTCTAAATATTACTTGTTCTAAGCATGGTTCGGTAGAATCTTGTATATCATATATGTAATAGAATTTCAAAAACGTGGCCTCCCCCATGCACACATATGTTTTGCTGTGCATGGCGGGGGTCCAGTCCAAAGTACAGACATTGATAAATTTGTGAGAGCCGATATACCCGATGTTTCTGAAGCTAATGGTAGATTACAAAAGCTCGTTCTCGAGCATATGATTCACGGTCCTTGTGGTCCTCCACACAGAGCCGATCTCCCCTGTTGGGACGTCGCCAAAGGCAAATGCTCCAAATATTTCCCAAAAAAGGAAGCATCCGTGACCTTTTGTGACGCTAAAGGTTTCGTACATTTGCGCCGCGACAGTAATAACATTGCCGTCACTAAGTATCGTAACAGAGATGTTTGTGTTAACGATTTATGGGTCGTACCGTACAACGCCGCTCTTCTCTTGAAATACCAGTGCCACATGAACCTGGAAGTTTGCTCCACGCGGTCCGTGATAAAATATCTATTTAAATACATAACCAAGGGCCAGGATGAGTCTTGCGTCGTAATAGTAACTAATAATGTGCCTCCTCCCAACTCCAACGACGCAGTCGAAATTTTTTTAACGATATATTGGTTTTTGCGATGCAGCGTGGCGTGTTTTCAAATTCGATATCATTGTACACTAACCAACAGTTAAAATTACAGTTAATGGTACATTTAGAAAATTATCAATCTATTTCTTTCAAACCGGACAATGAGGGCCAAGCTATTAAAAACGCTGAATCCGAATTGTTGACATACATTCAGTCAAGAAAGTATCGGGAATGGATTATTTGTTTATGGTTCCAAATTCGAATTTTTGTTGTTGTTAGATTGGGCACAACGTTTTTCATTTTGGTGCGGCGTTTGAGTTGCATCTGTTATTTATATTAAATACAGTGCTGTTTTGAGTTATATCATATCTAGTGAGTATTGCGAATTTCATAATAGACAAAAACATCGAACAAAGAGTTTGTCTTAAATTTTGCATCGCCAATGGAATTTCGTGTTCGGAGTCAATGAAAATGTTACAGAAGGCTTACGGTGAATCTACTTTATACAAAAACTCGTGCTTATGAGTGGTACAAAACGTTCAAAAGCGGTCGAGATATGAAAGAAGATTTGCTTCGCTCTGGTAGGCCATCAACGTCTGCAACTGAAGTTAACATCGCAAAAGTGAAGAAAACTGACTGAAAATCCTCATTCAACTTTGAGGAAGATAGCCGCCGAACTTTCTGTATCTCACGAGTCGATCCATACCATTTTAACTAATCATTTGAGTATGAAACATGTTGCCGCTCGGCTAGTCCCAAAAGACCTGAATTTTCTTCGAAAACTCCATCGCATGAGAGTAGCTGAGGACATGCTAGAACGAGTCAATTCCGACCCAACATATCATGAAACGCATTGTTACTGGTGACGAGACGTGGGTTTACGAGTTTGACATGCAAACTAGTCAACAAGCTTCGGAGTGGCGCCTTCAAACTGAACCGAAACCGAAAAAGCCACGCCAAAATTGGTTCAAAAGTCAAAATCATGTTGAGTGTTTTCTTTGAGTATCGCGGTGTTGTGCACTCGGAATTCTTGCCGCAAGGTCAAACGTTAAATAAATATTATTTGAGCGTTATGCGGCGTTTAAGAGAGCAAATTCGACGAAAAAGGCCAGATTTGTAGAAAGAAAATTTTTGGATTTTGCACCACCATAATGCGCCTTCGCACAAGGCCATCATTGTGAACGAATTTTTGACCAAACACTCAACAAATACCATCGAGCAACCACCATATTCACCAAATATGGCTCCAGCCGACTTCTTTCTTTTTCCTAAACTCAAATTACCCCTTCGTGGCACCCGTTTTCAATCGGTAGAAGACATAAAGGAGAATTCGCAGTAACAACTGAACTCGATTCCGGCAACAGCGTTTAAAAAATGTTTTGATGATTAGATTATTTGTTGGCGTAAGTGTATCAATCGTTTCTGAAGGAGCATACTTTGAAGGTGATAAAATAAATTTGGATGAATAACAAACAGTTTGGTATTATTGATCTTTTGCCGCTAATTTGCCGCTAATTTCTTGACAGAGAGATTTTTTGAAATTTTTATTTAGTTCATGCCTCATGACCCTCTATTTAAAATGCGGAAATATTTGAATTAATAAACGGCAAATTTTTAACTAAATTACTCCGCGCCCATGGCACTTAAATACTTATTTCACTTGCTGGTCTGATTATTACGAGACTAAACAAAGTCTAATGAAGTTTTCGAAGGTAAAATCATCATCGCCGGTTACTTTCGTCAGTTGCCGCTTGTTCGTCGCTCCCGCTTCGTCGCATCCGCACCCCGCGCCGCACTATAGAACGCGGGGCGGGATACAACACAATGTGCTATCGCCGTCTCGGCCCCCGCTTCGTCGCACCTGCACTCTCCGCAGCCGCATGAAACGCGCGGCATAATTTGTAGTGGTGTTCTACAAACCGCTAAACACGGCTGCCTGGTGGCATCTTTTTAGCCGAAGCGGGAATTCTTCGTTAGTGTAGAGGGTACCAACTCCACCACGCACCCCGTTGAAGCGAGGGTCCCCAAGGGCAGCTGCTTGTCACCTGTCCTGTATGCCGCGTACACAAATGGCACGCTGACAACAGTGCTTTCTTCGCGTCGTTCCGTTGGTTCCATATGCAGCGCTGTAGCTGCAGCGGCTGCTGAATCTGCTACCTGTGTGGCTGGACACATGGCGAATGTCTGTCAACGTTGGGAAGACATCCGCCATTGTGAACGGCCACGGTAAACTACTGAAACCTCTTAGGCTGGTTTTATTGTCACGCGGACCGTCAGTACGGATCGCTCCGCGCAGACCGATCCGTATTAAACTTACGGAGCGTTTTAGAGTAATGTGGATGGGTCTGTACGGACGACCGTCCCCGCGGACAGATCCGTGGCGCGTCGCGGATCCATTCGCGCGCGTTAGCACTCTTGGCGATTGACGTGAGGTAATGCGAGCCAAGTGCTTAAGTTAGCATTAAATATAGTATTATATATAAGATTTGTGTGAATTAGTTTAAGTTGATTTTTGGTTTTATTGTATTCCGATAAGCTTCCGTTGTAATTAAATAAAGTTTGTTTTTTAATTATTATTCGGTGTCAGTCACTTAATTGGCAAGGCCGGTAGGATCCCAATAGGTAGATCCTTGCGCTTCGGTCGATAAAAATCTCGGTCGTCGTGCATAAAACTATCGTCCGTATTTACGGCTAAATTAGGAGTTGCCGAACAAATAAATTAATTAAGCGAGCGAGCGAGCAGCAGGAGCAGCAGGAATTTCGAAACAGAAATCCCGAGGACATGCGCGTAGCTGCAGGACTGAGTAACCTTTTCACTTTCCTTGGCCTTGTAGTATTATCTGGGATTAAATAAGCATTAGTAATACGTTAGCATACAATTTTTTTATATACAATTCAACGACACAATTTGGTAATTTGTTAAGACATTTTTTTATATATAAATTACTTAAAAAACTGAGCTATTTTTTTCTTGTCACATTTTTAGTTTTTCACAAAAAATGGAGAAATCAGAAACGGTTAATGAAGAACCCCAAGAAATGGTTAATATTATTCCCATCTTTGGAGGAGACTCTAGATTTTTACCATTGTTTCTAAGCAAGTGCGAATATATTAAACAAACATTTAGGGGCGGCGACTTACAGAATGAATATCTATATCATGTTATTACCAGTAGGTTAACGGGGGAAGCCGCACATTTGATTGGTGAAAGAGAGACCATACCAAACTGGTGCGAATTAAAAACTTTACTTAGTGAACTATTCGGAGATCCTCGTACAGAGGAATGTATAGCGCTAGAATTGGAATCGGCAAAATTAAAAGCAAATGAAAGTCACTTTCAATTTTGTAATAGAATACAAACAATTAAGTGCTCTTTTTTCTAAAATACGTACAAACTATCGTAGATAACATTTTGCGTAGAGTTAAACAAGAGATCTATAATCATAGCGCCTTCAACGTATTTTTATACAATCTCCCCTACCATTAAGTTAGATTAATAGGATTACGGAATATATTACAATTGGAGGACGCATTAAAAATCGTCCTCGAAGAACAAAATTTCCAAACAGTCTATAACTCAAAAAATAGGTTTAATAGGTATAACCATCCTAGAAACCCAAGCGCTACTCACTTTAATAATAAACCAAATATTAATAATAATAAATTTAATAATAGACCTTTTAATAATTCATTTAATTCATCAAATAACTCGTTTCAGCCAAGAAATACTCGTATGTCAGATAATTCTCATAACTTTAGACAGTATTTCCCACGTAACAATAATACGAAAGGGACGAGCCGTCAACAGTATTATGACAATGCACTGCGCACACCGACGTTTCGGCAATTGACACCAGTAAGATGTTACAATGCGCACCGCCAGTTCAAGGCGCGTTAATTACACGGACGACACAGGACATTCGCGGAATCATGCCGTGGTGTCAAATAACATTAGCAGGATTGAAGACAATGGGGCGGAAAATTTTTGCATAACTGCCTCAATAATAGGGAACGAATAAAAATTAAGTTGTCACCGACGTCTTAATTTACTACCCATAAATGTACCAGAATTAAAAGCAGTTTATATGATTGATACTGGAAGCGTGAGGTCGTTCATAAGCCCTAATATTGCGAATAAATTCTTCGCTAAATATTTACGTTATGAGCCGTTTGAGGTTGTAAGTACACACGCCTCAAGTACGCACAACCAAACTGTAATCATTCCATTGCCAAAAATTTTTTAATGTGACGAATTTCATAAATGTTATGTGTACAATGTAGACGATAGATATGATGGTTTAATAGGTAGTAATTTATTAAAACAACTTTACGCAAACATTAATATGGATAACCAAATTTTACATTTAAGAAATACATCGATACCAATTATATATACACCTCCTATGAGAGAGGCACATACATTCTGCCTCCTCGTAGCGAGCTTAGGGTTAAGTTACCAGTCAATTTACTAGATCTTGAATTTTAAGAATTTAGTGAAGGGATTCGTATGCCCACAGCATTAGGATGTGTAATAGTGGATTCGCAACGACGGTAATACAAAACTATACAGAAAAACAAATGAATTTAATAGTTACTGGACCGTTTCATGTGGAACCTTATTCACATGACTTATCGATAAAAAAAAATTTTATAGACAATAAACGAAACGTAGATAAAATACTTATAGAAAATTTAAATAAATTAAAATTAGAGCACATGAACGACGAGGAAAAGAAATTAATTAAAAATATTTGTTTGGTATATAAACATATTTTATTGTGAACAAATACCATTATCATTTACCAATCAAGTAAAGCATATATATACGCACAAAAAATGAAGATCCAATTAATATTAAAGCACATAGGTTACCGCCAGTACAATCGGAAGAAATTAAGAAATACAGGAGTCACATTCTCCCTGGAGTGCCCCTGTACACCTAGTACCCAAGAAAGCGGACGCTTCAGGTCAACAAAAATTGCGGCTAGTTATATATAGATTATAGACGGCTAAATGAGATAACCATTGACGATAAATATCCACTACCTAATATTAATGATTACATATTTGCCTGAACCCAATATATTGGATTTGAAAGAATCTCGTTTAAATATGTACCAAAAAATAATTCAGATAAAGCAGAAATTTTGGAAACAATTTTATTTTAGTTATATCTCAGAATTGCAAACGAGAAATAAGTGGCTAAAGGTTCAGGAAAATTTGAAAATTGGTGATTTAGTGTTGTTAAAAGACAAATGTACTTCACCAACTCTGTGGCCTTTGGGTAGAGTAACTTCTACAAATATTAATAAAAATGATGGCTTAATAAGATCAATGGTAGTACTCACAAACAAAGGTCAATTTACAAGACCCATTCACAAATTGGTCTTATTACCGATTAGAATTGTAAGTGCTTAGTTTTAAGTTTCAAGTTATTTCAAACTTTGTTTAGTCTATTAAGAACAATTATAGGAATTTTATCGAAAATCTAGTAAAAATAGAAAGCCTAAAGATACAAAAGATTACGAGCAGCAACTGGCTTGTGTATAGTGAAAATATTTTAATAATAACGGAACATTGCAGTGAAGAAACACATAAATTCAGCATCCGTGGTACCTACATATTAACACCAAACAGTCATTGTGAGGTACAAGTTGGAAAAATATATATCAATGCTGCAACAAGCGACAATAGATCAATAGATAACTTACAATTACCATTGGTAATGGTGATCTTCAGAACTCCATCGTGAAAGGAAACAAGCAAATTAATTTAATTGATGTGGATTTCAGTGATATTAAGGAAGTAATAAATAGTGCGAAATTTAGTGAGAGTGAAATACTACAAGAATATGAAGTGACTTTCCTTTGTTGTTCGATTCAAATTCATCCATAATGAAACGTCAGAAACGTCAAATTGGAGTGGTCGAACAGTAGCGCTACCGCTGTCATTCATTTTTTCGTGGGCTGAAATCGAACTAACTTTTCAGCTGTGTTGCTTTGATGTATATGTGAAAAAACGTCAACAACGCATAGACACTAGCACCACATCATCGAATTACTTTACCGACGAAGACAAAAGGAGCAAGCAAGCAACAGAAAACTGCAATGGTTCTGCTACAACGTAAATCCTACCAAACTTAGCCGGTTTTGATTACGCAGTGTGATCAATCGCCATATTCATATTTAACTTTTGTAACGTGTTCGTGTTCATCTCGTGTATTTGAAAATTGGTGATTTAGTGTAATTAAAAGACAAGTGTACGAGTGTTGTACCACCAACTCTGGCCTTTGGGTAGAGTAACTTCTACAAATGTTAATAAAAATGATGGCGTAATAAGATCAGTGGTAGTACTCACAAACAAAGGTCAATTTACAAGACCCATTCACAAACTAGTCTTATTACCGATTAGAAATGTAAGTGCTTAGTTTTAAGTTATTTTAAATTTTGTTTAGTCATAATCTATGTGATCAAAGCTCAGAAACATAACTTACTTAGTGTTATTAATTGATTTTGCTTTACTTACATAGTTATTGTGATTTATGACTTTTGTATAGGACACTTGTTAAATGTCTCAATATGTACTTAATATTTACTTACCGCAGACATTGTGCAATTATAAAAAAAATACTGCACCCAAAAGAGGAAGGTCTTCAAGCAGTAATATATATCGGGAGATAGAAGCAAAAAGACATCGGGGTCCAATGAAGCCCGTTCCTCCAAGAGACGTGCGGACTGATGGCTTAGGCCACAATGAAAGAAGATGCACTTCTAAAAATAGATGCAAACTTTCCGGTTGTAAAGGTTACCGGCTTTCCGGCTGGGCCTAAAAGTACTCCGCAAAATGGTCACGCAAAGCGTTCTTGTTGGTATGTACTCATCGTGTAGTGTTTTCCCACATTATTACACACACTTCATTCACGATTTGAGTTATTGTTGCAATTCTCATCCTGAATGGATAGTGCAAGTCTGTATATGTTCGACCCGTAGCCAGAAATCTTAAAAAAAGTATCATTACAGTTAAAATACATTAGCAAAGATGGAGAACAGCCAGAGATGCATTCTTCAAAACAAAGGCTGCAATGAAAAAATAACCTTCTGGAAGTTCTAATAAGAAGTATAAAAATTATATTTACTACGATGAATTAATGTTCCTAAATCCTTCTGCTGAAAATGATTTTGACGAGTCAATGATATCATCGCCCCTAGCTCCAGAAAACGTAACGTCTCCAGAAAATACAGAATTACCAGAAAATAGTGCATCTCCAGAAAATGTAGCGTCTCCAGCAGCATTATCAGAGAATATTGCATCACCAGAAAATACAGTAACTTCAGAAAATACACAGCGTGCTAGTAATCCTGGATCACAATATTCATGGATCCAAAAAAGAAAACATAGACAGCGACAAACAAATGAAGAAAGCTCACCGTTTGAGAGTTATTAACTTTGCTGTCTAACCAGTCACCCGATCTTGCCGCATAGCTTTTTTTCCTCTTTGAGTGCAATGTTACGCAGTTTGAATATAGAACAAAAGTTAGAGTTTCGATCAAGAATGCTGCGCGAGGCAACGGTAATTAAAAATATGCGAAATAGCCCTAGTAGCTGTGCATCTACCGCAAGATTTTCACCCATGATATGATTTTATGATAACTGATCCGATATGATTACTGCTACTTTCGAGAGATTGTCAGTGGATATCGTCGGACCTCTCCCAGAATCCGGAACAGCCAAAATTAAGTATATTCTTACCCTGTAAGATGACTTAACGAAATATTCCGTAGCATATCCTGTTCGTAGTACTACAGCTGAAGAGACTAGCGATTGTTTAATCCACTTTATTTCCTTATTTAGAATCCCAAAAACCATATTTACCGATCAAGGTACAAATTTCACCGCAGAAATGTTTAAAGAGACGGGTAAGTTTTTAAAAATAAAACAACTCTGGTCAGCCCGTTATCACCCACAAACGCAAGGAGCGCTAGAAAGAAGTCATTCTACAATTAAAGAATATTTAAAATCATACATATCCGAAACCCAACACGTGTACACTCCCATGTTAGCATACAACACTGCAATCCACTCCACAACTAATTATACCCCGTATGACTAACTCATTTGGACATAAACGTATCTTTCCTAATTCCATATGTGAATCTGCCTCCAGTGCTACTTACCCGGACTACATTAGAATATTACAGCACCGGCTATAAATCACGAGAGATAAAGCCATCGAACATATAAGAAAGTCTAAGGAAACCTCTAAAACTTATTACGATTGATATAGCCGCCCCGTAAATTATAAAGTTGGGGATTATGTCTACCTAAAAAAAACCATCTCCGGATGAGAAAAGCTCTTTCCCCAATCTGGAAAGGCGGCCTTTATAAAGTCGTCAAGATAAATGGCAGAAACGACCTTACGCTACTGATAAACAGAAAGCATGTAATTCATCATTTTGATGAAATAAAATTAGGGCGTCGTTGCAATCCTTAGAAAATAACAAAATCACAAATCTCAATATGGAAATTATTGTTGCTTACAACTCCCTAATCACTGCACAGGCGACCTTCATCGAGACTCCATCGAATACTTCCGGTATATATTTTGACCCAGTCGAGCCGTTAAAAATTGTAGATGGTCGACCTTAGTATCGTGATTCCTATAGACATATCTTTTATATAGCCACGTATTAAAAATTTAAACGGTGTAATAGGCAGCTTTAAGTTTCTCTGTAAACAAACTACTCTGTATTCCAGTGCTGAGTATCTTTACTTATACCTCACACAGCGCATTGCGCTTTCGATTACCTTTCGCAGGTCGGCATTCGGAAAATGGAGTGGCCCGTAAGAAGTCCAAACATGAACCCCATAGAACATGTCTGGAACATGCTAAAAAGAAAAATTAGACGGAGTGTTAACTCTCCACAGACCCTCCGTAAATTAAAAACTGCTCTGGTTGCTACCTGGCAAGAAATTTCACAAATGGACAAAAAAAACATCATCCACAGCATGCCAGGTCGCATGCAAGCTGTTATTAGGGCCAGAGGTGGGGACACCCGTTATTAATTTTTGAAAGAATGTGCATTCTGTTTTAACGCGTTCGCGCGCGGTACGTCGGTGGGCGATAGAAGATAAAAAAACTAACGCGACACTACGTCGACAGTCGTTCAAGTTTGAAATCTAGTAATCCACCGTACGTCGACGGGCGGTATTGTTTCCTATTAAATATTAGCGGGAAATTTTTTTTGTCCCCGTACGAACCCTCAGAAATTTGCTAGTGTCACATTGAATGGTAAAAACTTACTAGAAAGGGACAGCCATATCTCCACTACATTGACAATTGTAATACACACTGCACACAGACACAACGTCCGTCGGCGGTCGCGGTCAATAGACTTTGGTTCACTCGTTCGGTCAGTGCGCATTTGCGAGCGAATTGGAGTGGGTGCGTGCGAGTTTTGCGCGGTTTCAAGGTAATATCCTTATAATAAAAATATTTACGTGTACTTGTGTATATTATATGTGTTTAGTGTGATTTATTACACTATTTTATTTACCAATCGAAGTTACATGTTTGTGTTTTTACCCTTTAGATGGAATCCAATGACCCATACCAAAGACAACAAAATCGTATACAAAAATTGTTTGACGAAGCTTCATCGTCAGAATCTAGCCAAGATCCTTATGCAGATGATGGAGAATATGGTTCCGACCAATGCTACGTACCTTCTGATGAAGATAATTGCAGTAGTTCCGATTCAGAAACCGTGGTAAGAGTACATCAACCGAACAAGTCACGACGACGTGTCGGTGGATCGTCTGATTCAAGTAAGTCTTCTACCGATTTATCAGATGTTCCTGACCAAAATTTATCACAATCGGAGCATCAAACTGAGCAAGAATCTCAGCAAAACGAAAATGTTCAGCCTTCTACTAGTAGAACTGAGATAGAAAGAGATCTACTCGTACTTACTCATAATTCCCAGTCTAATAGTAACAACGAGCCAAACAACGACGACTTCGATAGTCAGGATTGGTCCTCTACACTAGTTGACATTCCAGAATTTAATTTTGATTCATCAATAGAAGGCATATCAGTAAACAAAGAGAATGTAAACAATCCTCGGGATATGTTTGATATTGTTTTTCCTAAACATTTCGTCGATTATATTGTGCAGTGTACAAATGCCTATGGTAATAAGTTGTGTTCTACTAACAGACCCCACACCAGACATAGTCGAAGGGCTGTATTTCGAGAGACCAATAATGAAGAAATATTGAAATTTTTGGGTCTATGTTTGCTGAAAGGACATGTTAAATGCCCTAAACAACGTAACCTGTTTACCTACACAAATCATTTGTATTATCACCCAATTTTTACATATGTTATGTCTGCTAGAAGACATGAGCAATTATTGCGTTGTCTTTACGCTTCTGAAGTTGATGCTAAGGGATCAAGAAAAATAACTCCGTTTATTGACACAGCTACAGCACATTTTCAAAAGATTTACAATGCTGGTAAAAATCTTTCTTTAGACGAATCTTTACTTCTATTCCGAGGGCGATTGCAATTTCGTCAATATATACTATTAAATCTAAAAAGGCTCGTTACGGTATCAAGTTCTATGAGCTCACAACGTCGGATGGATATGTCTTGAATATTTACATGTATTGTGGTAAAGAAAATCTAGAAGAAAACATTTCAAAGACTGAAGACCTAGTTTTGAGGCTAATGCGACCTTACCTTTTGAAGGGACACCATTTATATATGGACAACTTTTATAACTCTGTTAGCTTGTGCAAGAAATTACTCGGTTTGAGAACTCACACTGTTGGAACGTTGCGGTCAAATAGGAAAGGTAATCCTGACAGTATTGTAAAGAAAAAATTAAAGAAAGGTGAACACGTTTGGGTCCGAAAGAACAATGTTTACGTATCTAAATGGAGGGATAGTCGCCCTGTCCTGATGATTTCTACAAACACTCATCCTACAATGGTTGAAGTACAAAACAGATTTGGGAGAAAGAAGATGAAGCCTCTTGAGGTGGCGACTTATAATAATCATATGTCAGGAATTGATCGCTTAGACCAAATGGTCTCTGTCTCTTATTATTCAAGCCCTAGAAAAACAATTCGTTGGTATAAAAAAGTATTATTTCATCTTTTAGACATATCAGTGTGGAATGCATATTTTTTGTACAAAAAATACAAAAAAAATAATGACAAAAGTTATGAATTTATTATGTTTAGAGAGGAATTGATAAAAGACTTGATAAAACTCGATACTATTAGGTGTACAAATAAGTTTCCGCGGTTTGTCAAAAGATGGCCCCACCAGAAGGTTATGGAGAAATTGTCAGATGTAAAACGTAATATCCCAAGTTTAGTCATCTGGCAACACCATAACCTTAAAGTACTAGTGATTCCGTATCAGCATCACGTAATTTTTCGTGCAAAAATGTCAAGTTTTATTCCGAATAAGCATCATTTGCGGGAACTTTTGATTTACTTCTTTAATGTGAAAAA